>JBDJHY010166936.1:0-19333 GCA_039654485.1 Withania somnifera | reverse complement strand
GGTAGATTCCCAAAAATTGATTTAGTCAAATATTACCTCTCTGTAAAATATTGTATCTTTTTAGATATATTATGGTATTATCTTATCTTTCCAATGCTTCTCTTCCATATCCAATTGACTCAGAAGAAAGTGAATTTGAATGATCTTAGCAGTATGAGAAGAGTTTTTAGGAGTTGAAACTAGGTTGACTTCATCTCCAGTCTTGACCTTGCCAGAGGGTTCTAATGGTTTTGTAGTGTATTGTGATGCTTCCGTAGTTGGGTTGGAGTATGTGTTGATGCAGCATGGTAAGGTAGTATCATATGCTTCTAGAAAGCTTAAGACTCATAAGAAGAATTATTCCACTTTTGATCTTGAGATGGTAGTTGTAGTGTTTTCTTTAAAAGTATATTGTTAGTACTTGAATAGAGTACATGAAGATGTTTCACTGATCAAAAGAGTCTTTAGCATGTGCTTGAGCAGAAATATTTGAATCTTTTTCAGAGAAGGTGGTTAGAGTTTCTAAAGTATGATATGACCATGTTGTACCATTGAGGCAAAGACAATGTGATACCCTTAAAAGGTTGTTTGTTGGTAATCTATCGCATGTTGATGAGGATAAGAGGGTTGTCTAGATAGGTGCATAGGCTAACACACCTTAGGGTTAGACTAATTGGTACAGAGGATGGGGATACGCTTGTGTAAAATACTTTTGAATCATCTCTAGTGGCAGAGGTAAAGGATAAGCAAGATGGTTATCTAGTGTTAGTTCAGCCGAAGAGTGCACTCTAGAAGCAGAAGGTTCATGTTTTTCTCCCAAGAGGAGATAGTGTCACGCCCCGAGATCATCCCCGAGGTAGGAACGACATCCTTAGACTATAAGTTTCACTAGAAGCCTCGGAAGAACCACTAGAACCATGTATAGCTCTACTCACATCACTCGGAGGAAGCAATAACAATAATATCATAAGTGCAACGGGATTGTCATAATAATCAACAAAAGAATAGATAAACTCAAGTCTCAAAATTGTACATCTCAGTCTGAAAACCTCTATTAGATAAATTAATGACTTCTAGCATAAGAGTTTACTATCTAGTCTCTAATAAATAAAATAATAAATCATAAAGTTAAAGTCCAAGATCTATATAAACTAAATAAAATGCCTTCGTACCTTGCTCTCAGATCAAGTGAGGACTCATCAATCCTCTAGTCTTCTAGGAATGCATGTACCTCAAATGACCGGATTGTTAGCAATATCTGCATAGGGGTTAATACATGCAGCAAAACTAGAATTGGAACACAAAACATGTACTGAGTAAGTGAGAAGGTATAAAACGGGTTATATTGTATAATGATAAGTACTATGTAATGCATGAACAGTTAAATCAACTTTAGCTCTATCTCAACTTGGAATATTAACAATTTATAAAGAAATACTTAAAAATCTCATATCTCAAGTAAACTAATCTAAAACAACTTAATTCATCAATTTTAACAGAGATAAAAGATTTAGTAAAAAAAAGTTTCACTTTCTTCCATTCAAATCTATCACTTTTACCTTTTTCAAGCTGTCAACTTTACTACTCTATGAGTGGCTACATATAAACCCATGTACAAGGGCCCTCATACCTTGCCAAAGGGTGTGAGCACTAAAGCTACTCTAGTGGATCCGACTAGACTACTTGGTACAACTGAGCGTTAACAAAATCAATATAAATATAATCCCTATGTTAGGCATACAGGTTTGGGGGATTGGGACCTCTACTTTCCCACCCTCGGTACTAATACTCTTCCCATAAATATTATTATTTTTGTTCACTCTCAACTATTTTCTTTCAACTATTCCATGACTAGTAAATTTTATCCTTCCCAAAAAACCACTAATCAAGATATCACATCTATAAATTACCACCGATTGGGTAAACTTAGTCAATTATGATTCTTCATTAACATTCTACTGTTCAGCTTATCAATTTAAGCATAAATATTAATATTTTCCTTTAACTGGACCTAATTAGACAAAATACTATACAATTTAATCATCCTTAATTACTTCTCTTTGACTGGGCTTAATTAGCCAAAATAGTCAATTTAGACTTGTAAAAGGTCAAGTAATTGTGACACTACAATCTTCATATAAAATTTTAAGAATAAAACTTGAATACAAACATCAATTCTTACTTCAAAGCTTCTTTCATTTACTTCCATTATGTAAATATGCTAACTCATGAGGACTTTCATAATTAAATAATCATCATGAAAACTTCATAATTCCAACTCAAAAAACATCAAGTAGATCATTACTTTAGGAAATAATAGTTTATAGAATTAAACAAGAACCCTTACATGTTTCCACCTCTTCAGAACCTTATTTCGAAAAGGATTTTTAGGGACAAGGATGAAAGAAGTCCTTATTAATAACCCCATACCTGATTGGAAACAATTTTATGGAGAAAAACCAACTACCAAGATGCTACAAAGAAGTATCTAAGAAAAACCCTAATTCATAACCTCTTTAGAGAATTTGGAAAACCCCCTGCTTGATTTGATTTATCCAAAAAGGTGGATTAATTTAGTGTTTAGGTTGTTTATATTTTTATTCTTAGAATCTAACACGATATGTGTTTATTCCAAAAATTTCAAGGAAATACCTAAAATGACCCTCGTTGGGGTCATTGAACGTACAAAGAAAACTGTCGGATGCACTTCATGACTCGTGAAGTGGAACTTCATGGCTCGTGAAGTGTACTTCACTTGAGTCATGAAGTGGGTTTTTTCTACTAGAAATGGATTCCAAAGAACAAGATACCACATCACGAGTTGTGGTCTTCAATAGTGTGACTTGTGGTGTGGTTTTGTACTAAAGGGGCGGGAATTTTTGTTTCCAACCCTTAACAATACTATTTAGGAGTACGGGTCATGGTTTGGTCTGATGGAACCTTAAAAGAAAAGGGGAAAAATGATGGTCATGCAGTAAGACTCACATCATGATTTGTACTATTAGGAAGCATGAGTCATGCTACTACAAACCACGAGTCGTGGTTTGCACCTGGAAATATTTTCACAACAGTGCAATCTTAAGTAAATTGCCCATAACTTTTTTCTCCAAACTCGAAATGACATGAATTTTGTTGCTTTAAAAACTAAACTCAAAGAAATAAACAAGTCATGGATAACCTAACTCTTCATAGATCAAAAGATATGGTCATTTAAATTTTACCCAAGCATGAAGTAGCATCAAAACTAAGACTATTGAAAGAGCCTTGAACTTGACTTTGTATTATGAGATGTTTAAGACCTTAAATCACCTCAATCACTCATCCTAAACCTATTTAGGACTTTATCAACTAGAATCAACCTTGAAGTTGTTACATTATCTCCCCCTTGGGATCATTTTTCCTCGAATGAAGACTACGACTAAAATAGAAGGAACTCAATTGCTAAAACTGGCCAACTAACTGAACTGGACATATGTATGATATCTAATAACTTGATTTAGTATGGCTAACTCTAAATATTCTACTAAATCAGATGATAAACATGAATAAATCAACAAATGATCTCAACATCAAACTAGTCAAATAACATATAAATGCAAAAATGGGTTCTCTTGTATTGTTAACTCAAACTCAATTCTCTACTCAACTCATGCATGAATATACTCAATGGACTCATGAAATGCTACATGCTACATTAGCATGAACTAAAATGGACATCAGCTAAATAGAGAGGTGATTACCTCAATAAGGAATGGAAGTCAAAGTCAACAATTATTTATATTTGCTTATCATACCGGCCTCTACCTACCAAGTTCCTCTAGAGAACCTTAACTAACACTATATCATTTTTCTCCAATTGATTAATCCGTCTATCAAAAATCTAAATAGGGACCTTCTTATAGGTCAAACTATCATGAATGCTGATATCCTCGACTGGAACTATCCAAGATGGATCACTCATGAAGTTCCTCAATAAGAAGACATAAAACACTGGGTGAACCACTTCCAACTCTGATGGAATATCTAACTGATATAAAACCTTGGCAACCCTACTCAAATATGATAAGGCCCAATATGCCTCAAACTCAATTTACTCTTCTTTCCAAATCTCATGACTCGATTCATCAAAGAAACCTTTATAAATACTGTATCATCAGCATCAAACTATATCTTTCTCCTCCTCATATCTGTACATGAATTTTTCCTACTCTAGGATGTCCTCAACCTCTCTTAAATAGTCTAGACTTCATTCATACCATCAAGAACAAACTCTGGGTATACAATATCTACCTTACCTACCTTAAACCAACCAATAGAAGACCTATACCGCCTCCTTACAATGCCTCAAATAGATCAATCTGAATACTCGAATGACAGATGTTGTATGAAAACTCAATAAAAGGCAGGTGCTTAACCCACTTACCCATGAAATCAATTACTCAAGCCCTCAGAATATCCTCCACCAGTTTAAATAGTTCTCTCAGCCTTCTTAATTTGTCTGCAGATGAAAAGTCGTACGCAATTGGACTTGGGTACCAAGACCCCTATGAAATAATCTCCAAAAATAAGATCTAAACTACATACCATGATCTAATATAATATACGGAGGTACGCCATGCATATAAATTATCTCCCTTAAGTAGATCCTAAATAACTGGTGTGAACAGGTAGGAAGTGAGTAGATTTAGTCATTCGATCTACTATCACCCATATGGAATAATATTCTAGGCTAACCATAAATCTGTGAAAAAAACCATATTAATCACCTCCCACTTCCACTTCTGAATCTCAAAATGTTGCATCTAACTTGTAGGTATCTTGTTCTCTACCTTCACTTGCTGACAATTAGGAAACTTAGCTACAAATTCTACTGTCTTTCTTCATACCTTCCTACAAATACACCTCTCTCAGATCTCTATACATCTTAGTAGTTTCACGATGAACATAATATCTAGAACTATGAGCCTCTGATATAATTCTCTCTCTTAACCCATCAACTGTGAGACAAACAGGTGATCTTGATAGTGAAGAATCCCCTCTCCCTTATTGGAGAAAAGTTGCAACTTATGCTAATAGACAACATCTTTCAGCTTAACTAAAATCATATTAGCATCTTGCTTCTCCTTCACCTCAACAACAAGAGATGACAAAGAGGCATTTTGAACAAGCATAGAACTATCCACTAAATCTAATCAATGTAACACCAAGGTGTGCTAGACTATGCACCTATCTAGATACATTCCTGTTATGTCCATCAACATATGAAAAACTCCCTAAAGACAACATGCTAAGAGCATCAACCACTACGTTGGCCTTGCCCGGATGATACATCATAGCCTTATCATAATTCTTTAACATCTCAAGCCATCTCCTCTAACAAAGATTCAAATCCTTTTGACCAAACACATGTTGTACACTCTAATGATTGGTGAAGACATCAACATGCACCCTATACAAGTAGTGTCTCCACAACTTCAAAGAAAAAACCAAAGCTGCAAGCTTATGATCACGGGTAGGATAATTCTTCTAATGAACCTTAATATATATAGAAGCATAAGTTATAACCTTACCATACTGCATCAGAACACAACTTATAAAAACTTTAAAAGCATCATAATACACAAAAAACCCATCAAAACTATTAGGCAAAGTCAACATCAGAGTAGGTGTCACCCTATCCTTCAACTTCTGAAAACTCCACTCACAAGAATCAAACCACTCAAACTTTACTTTATTATGAGTCAAACTGGTCAAAGGAGCAGCTATAGAAGAGAAGACCTGAACAAACTAGTGGTAAACTATGGATATCTAATGAAGAGGTATGTATCAGCCAATTTTGTATAGAATCAATCTTTTGGAAATATACACGAATACCCTCGCTAGATATGATATGACCAAGAAACAGGAAGCAGAATCCAAAACTCACACTTAGAAAACTTAGAATAAAGTTGAAACTCTCTTAAGGGTCTGAAGAAAAACTTGAATAGGGTTTGCATGCTCCTCCTCACTTATGGAATAAACCATAATATCATTAATGAAGAAAATCACAAACAGGTCCAAGTAGGGCTTGAAAACCCTATTTATGAAATCCATGAAAGTTGGCGGAGCATTAGTCAAACCAAAAAACATGACCACAAACTTAAAATTTCCATAACGAGTGCCAAAAGATGCCTTTTGAATATCTAACTGTCTAACCTTAAGATGATAACTAGAATGAAGATCAATCTTAGAAAAGTGACTAGCACCTTGTAGCTAATAAAAAAAGTTATGAATCCTCGAATTGGAATACTTATTCTTGATTATAAATTTGTTCAACTAAAGGTAATAAATGAACATATGAAGGGACCATCTAACATATGCATGAACAAAATAAGAGCACTCCATGGATATACACTCAAAAGGATAAACCCCTTCTCTAAAATATCAGTTATCTAGTCCTCAACACTCTAAGATCAGTTGGTACCATCCTATATAGAGGTATAGAAATAGGATGAGTTCTTGGAACAAGATTTATACTGAAGTCTATCTCTCAATCCAGAGGGACTCCAACTAAATCCTTAGGAAACATATCAAGAAACTCTTGACCTATAAGGACTGATTAGATATCAGTAGCCTTGGACTCAGAGTCCTGAACTCAAACCAAATGGTAAATACACCCCTTAGCAATCATCTCTCTAGACTTCAGGTAGGAAATAAACCTACCCATAGGAACATCTCTACTACCCTCCCACTCAAGGAAAGGTCTATCAGGAAGCTGGAAGCAAAGAAATCTAGTCCTACAATCAATAATAGTATGACATGAATCGATCCAATCAATTCCTAAAATAATATCTAAGTCCACCATATCTAACTCTACAAATCATCAGGAACAGCCATCCCAAAAATAGAAATAGGATAACTACGGTAGACTTTCTCAGCTAAAATAGGATCATAAACAGGTGTAGAAATAGATAATGACTCAGTTAAAATAGTAGGATCTACACCAAATGGGAGGATACTAATACTGAGGATGGGAAAGTAATTTCCCAATACCCAAATCTATATGGTTGAACATAGAGAAGATATTTATATCAATTATGGTACCGCTCAGTTGTACTTAGTAGTCTAGTTAGATCCACTAGAGTAGTTGTAGTGCTCATACCCTTGGGAAAGGTATGAGGGACCTTCTACATAGGGTCATATGTATCCCTTATGCTTTATGCTTGAGGTATGTCGGTTATAGAAACTCCCATGGAGTAGTAATGTTGACAGTTTGAACAGAGGTAAAAGTGACAGTTATCAAAGAAAGAAAGTGAAAACTTGTTTTTAAATAACTAATCTTTATATTTTGTTAAAAATTGATGAGTTAAGTTATTTTATCTGAGTTTAATTGAGTGAAATTTTTAATCGTTTCTTTATAAATTGTTCAATTGCTTACTTTAGATAGAGAATAAGTTGATTTCACTCTCAATGCATTGCTTTGTACTTCTCATTAAACTATATAGCTCGTTCTATACTTCGTCGCGTACTTAGTATATGTTTTATGTGTTGATTTTACTCTTGTTGCATATGTTAACCCCCATACAGATATTGCCAACCATCTGCCATTTCGAGGTTGACAGTGCTTGGATTCCTAGAAGATTGGTAAGTCCTCACTTAATCCAAGAGCAAGATATGGAATTACTTTATTTATTTTATCTAGTAATTGGACTATAGAATTATTATTTATTATTTAATTTATCAAAGACTAGCAAGTAAATTCTTGTGCTAGCAATTATTGTTTAGCTAATAAAGGATTTTAGACTGAGATGTATGGTTTTCAGACTTGAGTTCATCTAATCTTTTATTGAGACTATTTATTGATTATTTTGAGGGAGCCTATTGCACTTATTATATTATTTTTTTTGCTTCTGCTGAGTGATATGAGTAGAGCTATTCATGGTCCAATTGGTTCTTCCAAGGGTTCTAAGGCAACTTAGTGGCTAAGGATGTCGGTCTCGCCTAAGGGGTAAGCTTGGGGTGTGACAAGCTTGGTATAGAGCACTAGGTTCATATAAACCTAGGTTAAATCTAAAAACCATTATTCGGTAAAACCTTAGTTTTGGATGTGATACATCACATCTATGATTTGGAGGATATAAGTCCTTTAGGAAAATTTTCCCTTTGGTAATGTTCTACTTAGTGCTTTGGAGTTTAACTCTAAGATATTTCCTATTTCTAACTCATGCTTTATGCGTTACAGACATGACATCATAATGATAAGCTTTCTAGGACAGGAACCTCAACAAGAAGAACTAGGCTCCACCAGCTCAGTCCTACAGTAGTTACAAACATACATCACAAATGTAGAGTGACGCATATGATGCATAAGATGGATCATACAGTGATGGTGTAGGCTCAACAACCAATTTAGGTTCTCGTGGTTCAACAAATTTCTATTGATGTTGGGGTTGTGAGGGCGTTGTTGAAATTGAGTCCTTTGGATTCCATGGTTTGAAGACAGTGGATGGTATAGAGAACTTTATTGAGGAGGTTCATCGGATCTATGATATGATGAGAGTTCTTGAGTTATAAAGATATATGGGTTGATTCTTTCTTAGATAGAAGAGTAAAAAGAAGGTTTTTGAGTTTCTAAGTTTGGAGTAGGGTTCCATGTCAGTGACTGAGTACAACATGAAGTTCATTAAGTTATAGAGATATGCTCTAAAATGATTGTTGACATGTATACCAGGATGGATATGTTCATGTTTGGTATTTCTAATCATTTGATCCAGGTGTGGAAAGCAGCTATGTTGAGTACTGATATGGATATTGACAGACTGATGATGCATCTTGAGAAAATAGCCAAGGATAACGCTAAGTATAGAGAGAGTAAGTAGAGTAAAAGGGCTAACACTAGTCATTCTTGAGCTAGTCTTCCTAAGTACGATGGTTTTAGACAACAATGGAAATAGAGTTCTAGGGGACCATCCCCTTCATCCGTCAAACCTTAAAATAATCAGCAATACAAGTCAACTCAGTCCATTCAACAAGGTTGTGCTTCTATATGAGGGCGGTGTGGAAGGAACCACTAGGGTCCATGTAATGTTGGGCAGAATATTTGTTTTGGGTGTAGCAAGCTAGGTCACCACCATTTTGATTGTCCTCAAAGAATTGTTATTCATGTGGGATGCCAGGGCATAGATAGAGAGATTGTCCCACAGTTCATCAGGGTGGCTCCACAGACTACTACCAAAGTAGTAGTTTTGGTAGCATGCCAGCCTCAACAGGGTGCTACTAATTTTGCCCGTGAAGTACCATTTATATGCCTTGGATTCTCATCATGATCAGGATCCGTTAGCTAAGGATAATATATATGTTGAGAGTTTATGAGGTGGATGTATATGTACTGTTATGAGGTAGATCTACTCTTTTAGTTAAAATAGTAGGATCTACACCAAATTGTCTAGAAACATATGGGGATACAAAAGAAAGAGTAGTCGATCTACACCAAATATGCTAAGTTTGTGCCATGATAGGCAGGGATATAAACTAATCTTTCTTTTATATCCCCGTATGTTTCTAGACAATTTAGTTTAGATCCTACTATTTTAACTGAGTAGAAAGAGTAGATCCAGGGTCTAACAGTGCATATACATCCACCTCATAAACTCTCTACATACCTATCATCATTAGCTGACTGATCTTGATCTTGACGAGAACCCGAAGCATATAAATGGTTTTTTCACTAGCCTCAACCTATAGAATTAGTAGCACCCTACTGAGGCTGGCATGCTGCTAGAACTACTACTTTGGTAGTATTCTATGGAACCACCCTGATGAAACATGATGCAATCTTTCTATCTATGCCCTGACATCCCACATGAATAGAAATTCTTCAAAGGACAATCACAACGGTTTTGAACTAGCTTGCCACACCCCAAAAAAATATTCTGCGTAACTTTAAACTAACCCTAATGGTTCCTTCCACACTGAGTTGTCTTGTGTTGTTGATTCTTCTGAGGTCTAACTGATGAAGGGTAGATCCCCTAGAACTTTGTTGCTATTATTGTCGAAACCCATTGTACTTAGGTTTACTAGCTTCGGAATGACCATCTCAGTCTAAAATCCTTTATTAGCTAAATAATAATTTCTAGAACAAGAATTTACTAGCTAGTATTTAAAAAATAAAATAATAAAGATAAAGTCCAATTACTAGAAAAACTAAATAAAGTAATTCCATAACATGCCTTCGAATCAAGTGAAGACTAACCAATCTTCTATTCTTCTTGGAATCCAAGTAGTGTCGACCTCGAAAGTCCAAATGGTTGGCAATATCTACATAGGGGTTAACACATGCAGTAAGAGTAGAATCATCATATAAATCATGTACTGAATATGTGAGCAGGTATAGAACGGGCTATACATTTTATTGACAAGTACTAAGCAATGTATAAATAGTTAAATCAACTTCTGCTCTATCTCGACTAAGCAGTTGAATAATTTATAAACAAATGGTTAAGAAGCTCACTCAAGTAAACTCATCAATTTTTAATAAAATATAAAGACTTAGTTAAAAACAAGATTTCACTTTCTTTCTTTCAAAACTTTCACTTTTACCTCTATTCAATCTGCTAACTTTACTACTCTGTGGAAGTTTCTACAACCAACATACCTCAGGCATAAAGCATGATGCTACCTATTAACCTATGTAGAAGGGCCCTCATACTTTGCCAATGGGTATGACCACTATAGCTACTCTAGTGGATCCAACTAGACTACTAAGTACAACTGAGAGGTACCAAAATCAAATTAAATATCATATCTATGTTTGTCCATAATACTCCTCTTATAAATACATTACTTTTGTTCACACCCAACTGTTCGCTTTTAACTATTCCATGACTCGTGGATTTTTCCCTTCCTAGAAAACCACTAATCAAGTTATCAGATGTATCAATTACCACTGACCGGTTAAACTTAGTTAATTATGAATCTTCATAAGTATTTCACTTTCTAGCTTATCAATTTAAGCATAAATATTAATACTTTCCTTCAACTAGCCCGAATCAGCCAAAATATTATTCAAGTTAATCATGCTTCACTAATTCTTTTTAACTAGGTTTAATTAGCCAAAATAATCAATTTAGACATGCTACAACTTCATACTCAAAATCATGTAAAAAGTGAAGTAATTATGGCACTACAACACTCATATAAAGCTTTAAAAATGAACCTTGAATACAATCATCATTCTTACTTTAAAGCTTCTCTTTTTCTTTTACCTTAATTATATAAATATGCTAACTCAATAGGACTTTTATAATTAAATAATAATCATGAAAATTTTATAATTTTAACTCCAAAACATCAAGTAAATCATCACTTCAGGGAATTAGAGTTAATAGAATTAAACAAGAACCCTTGCATTCTTCTACATCTTCAAAACCTTATTTTGAAAAGATTTTTTGGGCACAAGGATGAAAGGAGTCCTTGTTCATAAACCACATACCTGATTCGAAGAAATTTGATTGAGAAAAACCAACTACCAAGCTGCTACAATGAAGTCTCTAAGGAAAACCCTAGTTTTTTCCTCTTTCGAGAAGTTGGAAGAAAACCCCTTTGCTTGATTTGATTTAGCCAAAAAGATGAATGAATTTAGGGCTTATGGTGTTTATATTGTTATGTTTAGAATCTAAAACATCATGGGTTTAGCCCAAAAATTCAAAGTAAATACCCATAATAACCCTCATTAAACATACAAGGAAAATTGTCGGATGCACTTCACGGCTCATGAAGTGGACTTTCACATGAGTCGCGAAGTGCATTTTTCCTACTGGATAGGGTTTCAAGACAATGATACCCCATATCATAAGTGTGGTCTTTAGTAGTACGACTCGTTGTGTGGTTTTGTACTAAAGGGATAGAGAGTTTTGGTTTCCAAGACTCAACAGTACGATTTAGGAGTGCGGGTCATGGTATGGAAGAGTTTAGTTAGTGGTTTTGTCTCATATAACCTTTACAAAAAAAGTTAAAGTTACTGGTCCTGCAGTATAATGCACATCATGAGTCGTACTATTAGGAAGCATGATTCGTGCTACTACAAATGACTAGTTGTGGTTTCCATATAGGAGTATTTTCACAATGTGCAGTCTTTAAATGCCCATAAAGTTTTACTCCAAACTCGAAATGATATGCGATTGGTTGTATTAGAAACTAGATTTAAAGTCATTTTTATTGAAGGCCAGGGTCATATAGCTCTTTAGTATCAAAAGATATGGTAGTTTAAATTTGACCCAAGCACAAAGTAACATCAAAACTAAGCATATTGAAAGAGCCTTAAACTCAACTTTGTATTATGAGATGTTTAAGATCTTAAATCACCTCTAAAACTTATCCCAAACCAATTTAGGACTTTATTAATTAGAATCAAGATTTTAGGTATTATGGATATGGTTCTTCATTATCAGTATTGCCTGTATGTTTTAGAAGTTGATGGGCTGAAAGAGAGGACATTATGCAGAGGCTCATAGTTCTAGGTATTGTATTTACCCTAGGCTAGGAAGGTGTATTGGGATTTGAAATAAGTGTATTGGTGGAACGATCTAAAGAAGGACATAGTTGAGTATGTGGCTAAGTGTCCAACTATTAGCAAGTTGAGGTAGAACAGCAGACACTATCAAGAGAGTTATAGATGTTTGGTACTCCAATTAGGAAGTGGGAAGTGATTAATATGGACTTTGTCACAGATTTAACTTTATCCTAAAAGAATGACTCTATATGGGTCATAGTAGACCGAATGACTATGTCAGCTCACTTCTCGCATGTTCACTCGAGCTATTCAGTAGAGAAGTATGGTAGGATCTATATAGAGAATATTTTCAAGATGTATAGTGTGCCTCTATCTATTGTTTTAGACCGGTTACTCAGTTTATATTACTCTTTTGGAGATCTATTTATAGGTTCTGGGTAACCAAGTTTAATATAGAATTTCACTTACAGATAGATGGATGGCTGAGAGGACCATTCATAAATTAGTGGATATGTTGAAGGCATGTGCAATCAATTTCAAGGGTATTTTGATTGACCATTTGCGTATGATAGAGTTTGCATACAAAAACAATTATCACGCTAGTATCTAGATGGATCTATTTGAGTATTTGTATGTAAGTTGATATATGTCTTTAACTTGTTGGTCTAAAGTAGGTGAGGTAGCAATGGTAGGGACAGAGCTTGTTCATAATGCTATACATAAAGTTTATATCATCAATTAGAGAAGGGCAGCTCAAAGCAGACAGAAATCATATGCCGATGTAAGAAAAAGAGAGAGAGAATTTGATGAAGGTGACTGGGTGTTCCTAAAAATATCCCAAATGAATGGTTCTATAAGATTTAGAAGGAAAGGAGAGCTTAGTATGAGTTATATTGGACTTCATTAGATCTTAAAGAGGGTACGCAATGTTGCTTATGAGTTAGATATCTCAACAAGTTAGAAGAAATTCCTAATGTCTTTCATATGTTTTTACTAAGAAAGTGCATGAGTGATCCATTCTTGGTAGTGTCATTTTATAGTATCTTCCTTGATGATAGGTTGACATATGAGGAAGTCCCTAATTAGGTCTTAGATAAGCGAGTTTGCTGATTAAGGAACAAAGAGATAGTGTTAGTTAAGGTTGTATGGCAGAACAAGTCAGTTGAGGGAGATACACGGGAGGTAGATGCAGATATAATGCATAGATAGCTTCACTTGTTTCCTTCTAGTTTGACTTTAGTATGATGTAATAACCTCTCTATTCAACTTTTCCTTATCCATTCATGAGCATGTAGCATGTAGTTGTAGCATTGCTTGAGACCCTATGTGATTACTTGTGAATTATTTGATAAGTTCATGGTAGTAGAGGTCAATTGTAGTGATATGCATGTCAGTCATCTAGCCTAGTAGCTAAACCATGTTTTATGGGGTAGTATGATGTCATGAGGTGGTTACATAATAAGTTTGTAATTTTCATAGATCTTTTTCCCCTTTTCTGTGACTAAAGTCTTCATCCGAGGATGAATGATCTCAAGGGGGAGATAGTATAATACCTTGAAATTTATGTTAGTGTTTGTATGATCTAAACAAACTAATATTGTGAAATTTCACAAGATTTTAAACTGTTTTAGTTTCCAGAGAAGTATCCACGGATCGTCCCTATTATCAAAACCTTCCAGTGTGTGGTTCTAAGTGTTGTAGGCTTCCACACACATTTTCATAGTCCATTGTTTAGTTCCATTGATCATAATATCACTCATCGAACTTCTAAGCATTAAAGTGTTCCACAGTCCATAAACCAGGACGCCGGAGAGTGAATGGTCCCGTCAAGTCAACCCAATAAATTTTAAAATATGCATATGTATTGTATTATTCCATGGTCCATGCAACAAGAAGACGAACCCTAAATCACACATGTCAAAATGTTTCAGTGGTTCAGTTTGGAGTCCATGAATCGACGAACCAGTTGATGGACCATCAACCCATCTGTCAAGTGGCCCTCTTTGGTTTTTAAATACATTTTTCCCAAGGACATTATAGACTTTACCCACTCTTAATTGGCTTGTACCATGTCCTTTAAGCTCATTAAATATGGATACTTAAACCCTAAACTCTTTTAACTCTTGACTTTTCACAATTCATCGGACAAGAGAAATCAAAACTATGTATTTAAGAAAGGGTTTTCAATCAAGGATCTTATGCAGAAAATTCTCCATAAATTTCCTTCATAGAAGTTCTCCAAATCAGGTAAATAAGTTCTTTCTTTGACCTTCCCACGAGCTTCATCTAGTTTGTGAGGAGTATATAGAAGTAGGATTTGGGTTATGATTAAGGGTTCTGTTCACCCTTGTTCCCAAATGTGCCAATTTTTATTCAAGTAATGACTTTGAAATCTTAGGGGAAATCTCACTTTATTGTTCATAGAGGATTATGTATCTGTATAGTTCATTGATCATTATTGTCATCATTCTAAATATGTAAATGATAGTATAGCTTGAGAATGTAAATGGTATATGTCTTAAAGCATGAATTTCCATAAATTTCTTAAAAATTATATATTTGGTCAAGTTCATGACTATAGATCCTTAAAGTAGAATTTAAATACTCTGATCATAATTTAGGTGTCAAAACATATATTCTTGAGATTTATGTTAGTTATATGAAGGGTTAGGACATGTATTATGATCATTGTCAGTTCTTAATAACGATAATATTGATAGTTAGAGTTTAAGCTTAAAAATGGATTAGAGTCAGCATAACCTAAAAGATGGTTTAAGCGGCCTAAAATCACAAGGTCTAGTCAGTTTAAAGCATAAACTCGATATAGACAGAAAGAAAAAGTCAATTGATAAGTTAGGCAGTTCAGTAACCCAATTATTGCAAATTGTGTAGTAGTTCAGCATGTGTTCAGTCTTAGGGGTAGTAGTAGCACCGAGAGGATTTGAGTAATCCAACTCTTATTTCATAATCAATGGTTTCCATCCATAGGAAGTTCATTATGACCCTATGAGTGACTTTTTATTTTTTTAATGGATCCATTAGGAGCTTAGCTAGCGCTCTTTAACCTTGGCAAGGTTAGGAAAACCTATTATCATGGTGATTGTTGGACCCCATAGCCTTATGCTCAGTAAATGCCAGTTATAGAACCTCCTTAAAATGAACAAAGTGTTAGTCATGAGTGTCAATTGAGTTAGCAAAGTCATTAGAGTCAATTAGGTGTTAGTGAAGTGATAGGTACAGAAAGAGGTTTTCAACTGAGAGTGTTATATCTTGGTCAAAAATGGTTAAGTTTGGAGGATTTTATTTGATTTTACATTATACTCTGAAAATAAAGATTTTATTTTATATTGCCAAATTTACTTATTTCTTCTTTATTTGGTATTTGATAGCTGAGGTTAGTACTATTAGTACTTGCATTGCATATCCATTTTTGTTTCTTTGTATTTAGCCTACTATCGCACTCAGTACTTTCTATGTACTAATTACATACTTTTGCTACATGTTTTTACATCATGCAGATCCAACCAACCTTTCTGATGTCTGTGGTTGACTTAGATTGCATTTGGATTAGAAGTTGAATTGGTGAGTTTCCATTTGATTCAAGAACCAGTTGGAGTTTATTCTTTATTATAGTTAGAGTTGAGAATTTTGAGATAGTATTTATTTCTGTTTTATGGCTAGCTAGGGGCATTATTGTAGAATTTTACTCAATTAGTTGCTAGTGACTTTTGGACAATTATTCAGTAGTTTGATATTAAGTTTACCTTTGTTCATCTTTTGTATTTATCGAGTGAGATATGGGGTACACTATCACTTAGAATATATTTTTGTTATTAACTTCATTGAATGTGAGTGTTAGAGCCGGGTATGAGCCAAGGGTCCATCGAAGGAAACTTAGTGTCTAAGGATGTCTGGTCGTACCTAGGGGATGACTCCTAGGCATGACATTTTAATTTTTATGTAATTATGGTCTTGACCAATCTTCTTACTGGATGTTTTAGTTTTCAAGAAATTGCATGTGAGATTGTTGTACAGCTTTAGTTAGTGTGTGGTCTACGTCGGCAATATTTATACTTGTTGAGCATAAGTTACTGAATTTGCTTTAGCAACTAAGATACTTGCTGAGAGAACTTGAACTTAAACAAACCATAATAATAAACAAGATTTAAAAATATTTTTTACACATTATAACAAACCAATTAAATAAACCATAAAAATAACTTAATTAAATGTCCATAAACCAACAACCATAAACAAGAATATGGTATCAATTTCTTTTTAATAATTCTTTCTATCCACCTCCACTGCATTATGTCAATAATATTGTCATTCATAAGAGCCATATTAGTGTTGGTGATAAAGGGCTTAATATATGCAAGTGCATATGAACCAAATGTTGCACGCGAATCATTCTTGGGGGCATCCTTCAACCTTTCAAAGTTCCCATTTCATTAAGAAGTTTGGTAGGAAAGCGACAGATTATTTTACTTCGCCTTAAGAACCTAGTAGATAATTTAAATATTTGCATAATTAGTCCCATAAAATCTTCATCAAGGAAAAAAGGTGTGTTGCAATCATATACATTGACTTTTCCTTCTTCGGTAAGGATTTTAAGTGTGAAAATACTTCTTTCCTAGGTTCATGAGAGTGAATATTTTTTGGCACCATGCCAAGAGAAACCATCGGGAAATGGTTTATCTTCTCTACAATAACTCAAATAAGAATCATCAAAGATATACTTTTCAATGCATACATTCAGAAACAGCAGTCGTTGGGTACTCTCATTAGTAAACTACTCAAAGACATTCTTTAAGAAGTTGAAACTTCAGTCAAGAATTATAGTGGTTTGATAGTCAATATGCCTTTATGGATTAGAAATAAGACTTCATCTATATATTCCATTGATGAAAAAACTGGGAGATGTTGAAGTTGTTGCAGCAGGTGCAGCAACTACTAAACATCTTAAGATGATTTTGATATCTGCTCCAATAGCACACAAGCAAGTGCAACAATTGTTGCAGCAGGAGAAGCAATCATTGCAATAATTCAAAAAATTATTTTAGCAGGTGCAACAAGTATTTCATCTGTTGGTAGGCACTCGTAGGGTAAAATTCAATTTATATTATCCAAATTCAACCCACAACTCAAGCCATAAGTCATGGAGTGACATTCCAAGAGTTGTGGGATCAACTTGTAATATTGCCTTAATAGTTTCCAGATCAGTTAACGAATGACTATTTTTTAATTTTCCATGCCCTTTTTACCCAATAACTCCATTTAGTCTCAAATTTGGTTATTAAATATGCCTCTAAGGCCCTATTTTATACATTATTTACCTATTCAGATCAAAGCTAGGTTCTATATCAAAGTTATTCTCTCTAAAGTTCAAGTGAAATTTAGGGATTTCCTCCACTTTAATCAACAATTCTTCAAGGTTTAGGTATGTGGGGTATGAAAAACTATTCCTTTCACCCCTGTGACCAATTTCCTTTATTATTTTAGTTCATGTTATAACATAGATTTCTAGGGTGAATCCCCAATTTATGATTGATCTTGAAATTGTGTGAACTAGCATTTTTCATCATTAACATTATTGTTAAATGAGTTCATGATAATATAGATTATTAGTTTAAAATTTTTATGAAATAAAGAATGAATTGCATAAATTGCTTTAAAATATAAAGTATGGTAAAGTTCATGATGTTTGGAAAAAATACCATGATTGTTGTTAGAGTTTATGAATTGGTCAGTTGTGAGGTTAGGAGCATGATTTATAAAGGTTGTTAGGAATTCATGAATAATAAACTAATAATTTGGATTTCTAACCTTGAGCCTGGTATAGAGTCAACATGATTTAAAAAGAATGTTAGTGTCTGAATTATAGGTCAAATATGCTTAAGTATGAGAATGAGACAGAAAGACTGAGTAATGGTTAACATGAGTCAGTTTTGGGAGTAGTATTAGAACCGAGAGGATTCTGATGATATAACCCTTATCCCACACCCTTTGTCGCTAAACATAAAAACAAATGTTATGGCCCAATGAGTGCCTTGTTATGTTATGCTTAGTGGGTCCACTAGAAAGTTGGCCAACACTTTTTACCCTTGGAAAAGGATTTAAGAAGACCTACCAACATGGAAAATATTGGAATTTTTAGCTACATTCCCGAGAGATATTGGTTATAGAACCTCTTAAAGTCAGCAAAGACATTTAAGTGTCAGTTTGAAGTGATAAGTTTTGAAAGATGGTTTTAATTAAAGTCCACTGATTTTTTTATTAAAACTACTGAGTTTTATGAATTCATATTGAGTTATTTTATACTCTGGAATTAAAGCTTTTGACTATTATAGTTAAATTTGCATATTATTGATTCTCTAAGTTAGTTTTGAAGATTGAGTTGATAGCATTTGCTCATGCATTTCTTATCCATGAGATGTTTCATTACTTATTATATAGCATATTTTACTCTTACTCACACATTCAATACATTTAATGTGCTAATCGCATCTATTGTGTTGCATGTATTATACTATACAGGTCATTTCAGCCATTCAAAAGTCAGCATTCCTACAAGTTAGCAAAGTGGTGATTCCTCATTGCTTCGAGGGATTGAGATGATGGAGCATATTTACTCTCTTATTTTGAGTGGATCTAGTATTATAGTTTTACGTTTTATTTTATTATTTGGTGATTAGATAGAGATCTTGTTCTAGCAGTCCTGTATTTAGTGAGTAGAGCCTTTCAAATAGTGACGAGTTAGTTTGACATTTGAGTTTATCTTTCATTCATTTATTCATCTACTGATTGCTGTGAAGTTCACCATTTATTTATTCTATTGATTGATATTGCTTCTACTGAGTGTTA
>JBDJHY010166925.1:0-11490 GCA_039654485.1 Withania somnifera | reverse complement strand
CAATAATATGTTTCTTTTGTAGGCAAACACTATCAAGAATGTCTTTTTCACCTCAATTTAAACTCAATGTGTATCACAATTTCAGTTAAAAAGGTTTCAACAAATCATCGCAGGCAATGTAAATAAAGTACATAATTAATTCCTAATTTCCACCACGAGATACCATTTTCAATCAAATAAGTCAAATGAAGTATAAGGTAACACAACTTTCTAAGAAGTCAAATTATCATGAACTTTCTCATTTTAGGTCTTACTTGCTAGGTATTATCACCTCAAATATACCTATTTCTCCCAAATTAGAACAATCCAACACACAATCAGTAACCCTTTATAGAAAGACCAAATAAACCTCAACTTGCCTAATATTTTGAAG
This sequence comes from Withania somnifera, assembly GCA_039654485.1. Taxonomy (NCBI): domain Eukaryota; kingdom Viridiplantae; phylum Streptophyta; class Magnoliopsida; order Solanales; family Solanaceae; genus Withania; species Withania somnifera. The sequence continues at coordinate 11,117 of JBDJHY010166925.1, read as the reverse complement.
AACAAAGTCATTCGGTAGATTTTCCTTTTTTCATGGCCTCCAAAATATGCACAATCCAGTTAAAAATTAAAAGAATATAAGAAAATTGCATAATGAACACACAAAATTCAACTATTCAATGTTCATTCAAAAACTCACTCTAGGACCACAAGGAAAAACAATTTTTTTTATTAAGTAAACATGTTACCCATCATTTGGGGACTCTAAATATCAAGTTTTATTTAAAACCCAATCGATTTCATGGTTCAAAATCAACATTTTAAAATTTTTTTGATTCGATACTTGAAACTACAGCTTTTAGGTTCAAAACCTTCAAATTTCATGAAATAATCATGTCAAAGTTGCTATAAATTGATGAGAAATGTTTTGGAATCGTTACCTAATATTTATTTTGGAATTCCTTTTTCAATCCTCAACTTGCCTAATATTTTGAAGAACAAAGTCATTCAGTAGCTTTTCCTTTTTACATCACGTCCAAAATATGCACAATCCAGTTAAAAATTAAAAGAATACAAGAAAATAGCATAATGAACACGCAAAATTCAACTATTCAATGTTCATTCAAAAATTCACTCTGGGACCACAGGGCAAAACCAATTCTTTTTTATTAAGAAAACATATTACCCATCATTTGGGAACTCTAAATATCAAGTTTTATTTAAAACCCAATCGATTTCATGGGTCAAAATCAACATTTTTAAATTTTTTTGATTTTATACTTGAAACTACCACTTTTAGGTTCAAAACCTTTAAATTTCATGAAATAATCATATCGAAGTTGCTAGAAATTGATGAGAAATGTTTTGGAATCGTTACCTAATATTTATTTTGGAATTCCTTTTTCAAACCTTGTCAAATGGGGTTTTAGAGTCATAGTTTTCATAAAAAATAAGTAAGAGTTCATGATTTTCAACATAAAATACTCACTAAGAGGTCACTTTTGCAAATACAGACCCCTACCGCCAACACAAGACCTGCCCGACCCGTATTTCCCTCCGGTGCGGTCATCGTGCTGTGATCAGAGAAAAAAAAAAGCTACCTTCTCTGTGAACGCAGAGGAGGACTAATGACATCAATAACAACAACAAGAACTACAATTCATACCAAGGAAAACAGCTCTGAGTAGTCCTCGAGATTCACTCAAAATCTCATGCAAGCAAACCATAAATGCAACCATACTAATTTTGACATTTCAAACTCAATAGATCCATCAAAATATGTGTATGATTTTTCTTGACCTGACACTATCTAATACCTAGAAAACTTCCCTATCATGCTCCATGGGTTAATTAACAAAGTTGGTGAAATTTTACTCAAATTTTTAATTGTCAGGATTTTACTGGCAGTTCAAGGGACTATTAAAGGGTTCCAAGAACTACAGAACCTGCTTGTGAAACCTGACCTTTATTTCTCTCAACTCCTTAACTTTTCTAAGTATAGAATTATCAAACGAATCATTACTCAAGTCGCAAAAGAGGACGACACGTCACGGAAGGACCCATCAAACCCATCCAGTTATTCATAGGGCATATTCTTACAGATCAATTTATCCGTCAGTGACCCGTTAAACCATTCAATTCACTTTTTTAGCACATTTTTGTAAGTTCTTTTTGGTCATTCCCCACTCTTTAAAAAAATATACTATATCATTTAAGGGTTTACAACCACTAGTATAAAACCTCAACCCCATTAATTATTTTATTATTCACAAAATAATTAGACAAGTAGAAAATATCAATATTTTCCAACCAAGAACAAGAGAAATAGGTTTTACAAAGGAAAATATTCTTCTTTAAAATTCAACAAAGAATTCTACAATGTTTCAGGTTTGTGGGTTCATGAGCAAAGGATTCTTTCACCCTTGTGTCCCAACCCTAATTTTTCATGAAGGATCTTTTTAGGATTATTAACTTATAATTCCCATGTGGGGAAATTTCTTTATTTATATATTCCAATAGATAATATTAAATGATTATTATAAATTATTGCTTTATTATATCACAGTTCATGCTTGCATTAAATCGTCGTCATGATATGGGTAAATTATGAACTTAACTTCTTCAAACTTTAAAGTTTAAACTCTCTTGAATAACGAAAGGGGTTTTAAGTAAAATTATGGCATTTGAAAATTATTTCAAGTACTTTCCTAAGTTTTAGGATTAGACCTAATTTAAGTAAATAAGGAAATTTGATGAGGTTTTTCCAAGGAGGCTAAGACATGTTATGTGATCAATTTTTCACTTAAATTATTCTAAACCGGTTAGTTTAGGAGTAGTAGAAGGTTTTTTGCAAAGTATTTGCACCGAGCATATTAAGTTGAAAGGCCCAATCCTAGAATTATCTTGCCAACAATAGAATGACATATTTCCTAAAAGGCATTATTATGATAGGCCCAACTTAGTTGGATCAATTAGGTTACTTGTTAGGTACTGAATCTGTTTCAGGGCAAGGTAGTCCCTTCATCTATTAGTTTGCAAAATTTTATGGCTGCTCACATGGTCTTATATGGAGGTTATTGAACCACTCACAATTGATTAAATGTTAGTTATTTCAAATTATTATTAATGATTTAAAAGTGGAGTATCCTTCTTAAACTTAGAATTATATAACTCTCTTCTTGAATAATTTATTTTAAAAAATGTATATGATTATGCATTGTATACCCCATTCATGGTTCACTTGTAATTATATTATTAATGTTGATATTCCATGTTATTGTCCCCTACCCATAACTCAGTATACTCAATATAGTATCTGCATACTGTTTTGCTGCATAATTTCACATGTAGGTTACGACAACCATCCTCACACTTACTCTTGACCAGATCTACTAACCTTAGAAATTTAGAAACTTGCTTAATTCACATATATTAATAATATTTATATATTGGTTCTTTCAGTTAGAGAAACTTAGTCTATTGATACGGTTCATTAACTTTATTCTAAGGCTAGCTTCAGAATTTTCCTAAAAGCCTTGTATTTAAGTATTTAGAGGCTTTTAGACAGTTGATGTACTGTTATTTGACTTGGAGTTTTCATTATATTTTTTAGTATATATCTTTCTCTATGTGAGATGTCCCACTAGTTAAGACTTATTTATTCTTCTATGCTTCTGCAGATGAGTGAGTGATTATACATATGTATGAGCCAGGGGTTTGACTGAGGTCATAAAGGAAACTCTGTAGCTAAGGGTGCCTTATGGAGCCCATAGTGTAACTCTTGGGTGTTATAAAATTGGTAACCAAGCTTTAGTTTCAAAGTGTCCTATGATGTTTGAAAGCCGACATACGGTGGAGTCTATTTTATTGGTATGAATCATGTAACACTTGTAACCAAGAAGCTAGTAAGCATATAGGAAATTCCCCTTTGTTTTATATATTATGCCATTCTCTGGAGTGTGACTCCTATATTCTTTTTTGATTTGTTCCTTAGGTATTTCAGATCATGCCTCGACATAGATACCATCTCTTCAAGCTAGGAATCAAGGTAAACAAAATTATTATTCGAAAATTCCTGAACCACTGAAATCACAAATGCCAAATTTCATGACATGATGTAATTAATAGCCCATACTGTTGTTTCCTACACTTATTAGTAGGAAACAACTCCTGTCGTTCATCCAGTTTCTTAGGATGCTAGTACAACTAGAGTTTGACACTTTCAACAGATGTATCCCATAGTATTTCATGGTTCTAAGGTAGGTAAGGACCCAAAAAAAGGGTGTGTGACATAATGAGGGTGATGAAGGTTAACAAGGTAGATTCAGGCATGTTCCAGTTGAAAGATGTGGCTTAAGATTAGGCTGACCAATGGAAGAAGAAAAGGTTGGAAGGTATAACTCCTATTTCTTAGGTTGAGTCTAAAAGAGCTTTCTTGGATACTTTATTTCCAATGGAAAAGGGAAGTCAGAAGATAAGAGAGTTACTGAGTTTGAAGCAGGTCTCTATGAAGGTTTCTAAATATAGGATGAAGTTCACCCAACTATTAAAGCATGCTCCAGACATGGTCACTAAAATGAAAAATTGTATGAACACCTTTGTTTCTTATCTTTTTTCACACTTGATAAGGGAAGGGAGGGCAACCACTCTAATTATGGTATGGATATGAGTTGATTGATTTTTTAGTTAAAGAAAATTGAAAGGGAAAAAGACACTATGAGAGAGAATTTCTACAATAAGAAGGTAAGGATTGGTTCTATAGAGTTTCGCTAACCAAAGATTAGTAGTAACCCTATACAACAACAACAACGTTTTAGGGCTAAATCCCTTTCATCAGAAAATCTCCTACTCAGGGTACAAACCACCTCAAACTCAATAGAATAAATTTAGGAGGTCATATTCATAGGGTAGTGAGACTTGAGGATGATCTTACCCCACCTGTGCCAAGTGCTGCAAAGAATCATCAAGAAGAGTTAGCAGAGCCACAGACTTTAGGAGTTTACTTATAAAGGTCTTTTGAGTACGGTAAGCCTTTCCATCTTCTTAAAGACTTCCCCATAGTCAGATAGGGTAGGAATGGACCTTAGATCACATAAGCTATAGTAGTACCAGCAGCCCTCCCAGATCAGATCAGCAGGGCACTTCTTCTAGCACTGGTGGTAGTCAGAGCGAAATTAGTTTTATGAATTAGGCTCCAGGCAGGAGCAGGAAAACTGAATTGATTTTTTCATAGGTATGTTAAAGGTTTATGCTATTGATATATATATATAATTTGGTAGACCCTGGATCTATCTTGTAATTTGTATCCTTATTCATTTCTAGTTAGTTTGGATCTTGTCTTTAAAATTAATCTTAACTGTTCTTTGTGTCCACCCCAATTGGTAATGTTTTCATTGCTAAAAGAATTTACCATAAATACCTAGTGTCATTCTTTGATAGAATCTTTCTTACTGATTTTGTTGAGTTAGACAGGGTTTAGTTGACATAATTCTAGGCATGGATTGGCACTATTCAAGTTATTCCATGGTAGAATGTAGGACTAGAATCGTCTATTTAAAGTTTCATGAAGAACCTGTCTTAGAATGGGAGGGTAATTCTCTTGTTTGAAAGGTAGGTGTATTTCATATCTCAAGTCTTGGAAAACGATCTCAAAATGCTGTATCTAACACTTGGTCCAATGCAAGTATTATGAGTCCGAAATTCCTAATACTTAGTAAGTTCTAGTCGTTAGAGAATTTATGGATATCTTTCTTGAGGATTTACATAGAGTCCCTCTATATAGGGAGAGAAACATAGGTATAGACCATTGTCCAGGAACTCAATGTATTTTCATTCTTCTATATAGTCTGGCAACAACAGAACTTAGAGAGCTTAAGAATGAATTAGCCAATGTTTTGGACAATGTGTTTATTTCCCCTAGTTTATCTCTCCAGTGTGCGTTGTCTTATTCGTCCACAAGAAAAATGGTTCACTCAAAATATGCACAGACTATCATCAATTAAAGAAGTCACAATCAAGAATAAATATCCTATCCCAAGAATTAATGAATTGTTTGATCCGCTGCAAGAGAATTCTCTTGAATTGACCTTTGTTCCAGCTATCATAAACTTAAATTCATAGAGTCTTATATTCCAAAAATATCTTACGGAACCCATTATGGACTCTTTGAATTTGTGGTCATTTCCATTGGTTTGACAAATTCTCCCGCAGTATTAGTGGACCTTATGAGCAAGGTGGTAAAGCAATACTTGGATTTGTTCATGATAGTTTTTATTGATGACATTATGGTTTATTCTAGATGCAAGGAAAAGAATGAAAAAAATCTTAGAATTGTACTTCAGATCCTTAAAGATCGCCATCTCTATGTCAAATTCTCCAAGTGTGAGTTTTTTCTAACATTAGTTTCATTCATGGGCCATGTCATCCCGAGTAAGAGTATCTGTGTAGACTCCCAGAAAATTGAAGTAGTCAAAAATCGGTAGAAAGATTCATCTATTTCTTTCTACAATTCCAGGACCATATCTCCTTTATATATCTATGCTTTCTTGGGTTTAATAGGGTATTATCATAGATTTTTCTGGCGCATCTCCTCTATACCCTCCCCTTTGACCTAATTGACTCAAAACAAGCCTACGTTTGAGTGGTCGAACGATTGTGAGAAAAGTTTCGAAGAGTTGAAACAAAGTTGACCACAACCCTAGTCTTGAACATACTAGAGAATTTAGAAGGTTTTGTGGTATACTGTGATATCTCTCGTATTTGTTTGGGTTATATATTTAAGCATCATGGTATGGTAGTAGCTTATGCTTCCCAACGACATACTTTTCATGAGCAGAACTATCCCACTCATGACCTTTAGCTGGCAACTATTGTGTTTCCCATGAAGATTTGGAGAAATTATCTATATGGGGTGCATATTGATCTATATACTGATCATAAAAACCGAAAGTATCTATTTTACCAGAAAGAGTATAAAATTTCATAAAAAATATGGTTGGAATTATCAAAGGATTATGACATAACAATTATGAATCATCTGAGAAAGGCCAATGTGGTGGATGATGACCTTAGTAGGTTTCTTATGGGCAATGTGGCACATGTTGATGGGTTAAAAGAGAGTTAAATAGGGAGGTGCATAGGCTTTCAAACCTTGGAGTCAGTTTGGGTTGTGTTGAGGATGCTGGTATGATGGTTTTGGAATGCATCGGAGTTTTCCCATAGTAGTCAGCGTGAAAGAAAACTAGGATATGGATTCTTTTTGGTTATGTTGAATGGTAGAATTAGTAAGCATAAAAGGTAGTTTTTCTCCATAGGGAGAGATAGTGTGTTAAGATCAAAGGAAAGGTTATGTGTTCCAGATGTTATGGCTTAAGGGAAAGGATTTTTCCCCAAGCTCACAATTCCCCACACTCCATTAATTCGTTCACTATCAAGATGTATATGGAAACTAAGGAAGTCTATTGGTGGGAAGGAATGAAGGGGTAATACCTGAATTTGTGGCTAATAGTCCTAATTGCTAATAAGGGAAAGTTAAATACCGACAGTTAGCAAGTCAGATGCAATGATTTTGAAATTCCATCCTAGAAGTGGGAAGTAATAAATATGCATTTCTTTACTGGGTTTCCAAGTAACAAGAAGTATCATGATTATATTTGGGTGATTTTGGATAACTTGAACAAATCAACCAATTTTCTACCTATTCACACTAGGTGTTTAACAGAGGATTATGGCAGATTGTATCTTCAGGAGGGGGTAATTAGTACTGCTTGACACTTGTAGATAGATAGTCAAGATGAATGGACCATCCAAACCATGGAGGATATGCCTAGAACTTGCAAGCTTAATTTTAAAGGTAGTTGGGATGACCACTTTCCATTGATAGAGTTTTCTTACAATGAAAACTATTATTCTAGTATCTACATGGCTCTTTTTGAGGTCTTATGCGGGAGGAGGTATAGATCTCCCATTGGTTGGTCTGAAGTTGGTGACATAACTTTTCTATGTCCAGAATCAGTAATCGGGTCTACTAAAAAGATTTATCTTATTTGAGAAAGGTTGAAGAATTCCCATAGTATGCAAACTCTTATGCAGATGTGAGGAGGAGGGAGTTGTAATTTTACATTGGGGATTGGGCATTCTTGGGGATCTCTCCTATGATGGGAGTCATGAGGCTTAGTAATAAGGGAAAATTCAGTTCGAGTTTCTGTGGGCTATATCATATTTTGAATAGGGTTGGAAATATTTCTGCCAAGTTAGATATTCTGATACAGTTCGTAGCAGCAGACCCAGTTTTTCACATCTCCTTATTGAGAAAGTGTTTTCCAGTTCCTTTCTTAGTAGTTCTTATAGAAAACATTAGTTTTAAATACATCTTGATTGATAAAGAAGTCCCAATATATATCCTAGATGGGCAGAATCACAAGTTTAAGAATAAGGAGATAGCATCAATCAAGGTTCTATGGCGCAGTCAATTAGTTGAGGGAGCCACTTGGGAAGCTAAGGTGAAAATGATGGAGAAGTACCCATACTTATTCCCTTTCAGTTCTAATTTAATCTGATATAATAGCCTCTCATGCAATATTTTCCTTTGTACGTATGTTACATATAGCATATTTGATAGATCATTGTGATGTTTTAAATGAGTTTTTGAGTCATTATAGAAATTTGTTAGTCTTTTGATCTTTCTTCTAGCTTAAATCTTCATTAAAAGATGAATGAGACCAAGGAGGAGATATTGTAAAACCTAAAAAACTCCCCTATAATATTCCATTGGTTAATCTAACAAAGTTGGTGAAATTTCACTCAAATTTGAAATTTCTAGGTTTTCATGGGAAGTTCCTTAGAATGTGGAAAGGCTCGACAAATCATGGAACCAACCTGTGAAACTGGACCTTGATTTCGCTCAACTATTAAATGTTTTCTAAGTAGAACGTTCCTACGAATCATTCCATGAGTAGTATAAGAGGATGACGTCATGTAGAAGGACCCATCATGATCCATCAAACCCATACAATGATTCATCATGGGGTACTTTTTAACGGATCACTTTAGATCAATCAAGTTACCTGATGGACTATCAAGTGACCCATCAAATATGCTAGTTCTCTTTTTAAACCCATCTTTCCCATAGTATTTTTGGTCATTCCCTACTCTTCAATAAATTAATATGTCGTTTTAGGCTTAATAAGCTTCAGTATGAAAACATAAACACCTTTAATTACTTTATTATTCACAAAACAATAAGACAAGTAGAAAACAACAATATTTCCCCCCTAAGAACAGAGAACTAGGGTTTGAAAAGGGAAAGATTCTTCTTCAAAATTCAACCAACAAATCTACAGGGTTTTAGGTATATGGTTCATGAACAAGGTAATTCATCAACACTTTTTTGCAAACCCTAATTTTTTATATAGGATCTTTCTAGAATTATTAACTTATGATTATAAAGTAGTGAAATTTCTTTATTTGTATGTTCCAATCGATAATATTATATGATTCTAATAAATTGCTGAATTATTATATAATTGCTCATGCTCACATCAAATTCTCATCAAGATTTGGGTAAATTATGAACTTAACTTCTTCAATCTTGAAAGTTTATACTCTCCTGATTCATAAAGAGTTTTTGAGTAAAATTATGGATTTTTATAAGTTTTTCAAGTATCTACATAAGTTTTAAGACTAGACATGATTTCGCTAAAATAAGGAAATTTATGTTTTCCCAAAGAGTCTAAGACATGTCATGTGATCAGTTTTCACTTAAATTATTTTAAACTAGTCATTTCAGGAGCAGTGGTATGTTCTGGGAGTAATATAACATTGAGCGGATTAGGTTGAAAGGCCCGATCCCTAAAATATGTTGCTAACTATAGAATGAAATGTTCCCTAAAAAGCATTATTATGACAGAATCTACTTAGTTGGATCCCTTAGATTACTTGTTAGGTACTGAGACTGTGGCAGAGCAAGGTTCTCCCTTCAGCTGGTAGTTTTTTTGTGTTATATGGCTACTCATATGGTCTTATATGTAGGTTATATAACCTCCCAAAAATTATTAAATATCAGTTATTTGAAATTCTTATTTATGATTAGAAATGGATTATGTTTCTTGCACTGTCAGAATTATATAACTCTCTTCTTGATTAATTGATTTTAAAACTATATTTGATCATGCATTATATAACCAATTCATGGTTCACTTGTACTTATATTACTCATGTTAATATTTCCTATTATTAGCCCCTTCTCTCTTACTCAATATATTGGATGTACCGACCATATAGTCTTTTACTGCATGTTTCATATGTTGGTCGGCCATCCATCCTCATGCTCATAGTTTACTGGATCTTCTATCCTCCGATATTTAGAGACGTGGTGAGTTCCCATATATCGGGAATGTTTCAATTATTAGTTTGTTCTATTATAGTTTAGTCCACTGATGCATTCAGTTACTTTATTCTAAGGATCTCTGGGGACTTGTCCTATTAAAAAATCATTTTAGTACTTAGAGGATTTAAGACAATTGATATAGTGGTATTTTAATTGGATTTTTCATTATTTTTCAGTATATCTCTTTTGATATGTGAGAACGTCCACTAGTTTAGACTTCTTTATTACTCTATGCTTCCACTAATGAGTGAGTGATTAGAGGTATGCATGATCCAGGGGTTCATCAAAGGCAGCTGAGGAAATTCAGTAGCTAAAGGGGCCTTGTGGAGACCAAGGGGTAACTCAGGGGCAATACAATCCCTTTTTAATTAAAACACACATAAAATACCAAAATACCCCCATGGATTATGAAAAATATGAGGGACCTTATTCAAGGCAAAAACCACTTCCCAAATCCAACGGAATCATAGAATTTTTAATCTTAACACTCTAGCTCCGGATATTGACCAAAATTAACCATTCCTATTAAGCTCTAACTTTATCTTACCAATCAACCCATAATAACCACAAATGGGATAAAATAGAAAACAAAGGTCCTACTAGAAAAAAAATTGATATTTTGGATATGATAAAACTGACAGATTTTTGTTTTTGAGGTCCTGAACTTCAAATGACCCCTAGTGTTTAATATTTATCACTTTAAAGCTCCAAAAGAGAAGTTTTCCAAGAACTTACTAAAACACCATTCCACTATGGAACCAAACATAGTTTAAAAGAAAGACAGTAAGGGAAGGGTAAATGCTCAAAATGCATAGAAATTGGAAAATAACCTTGAGGGTCATTACATTTCTCTCCCTACTCTTTTTTTCTATTCTAGCTCTACTCTTCATCTTCTTCACTTTGATTTGTAACACACTTTATCTCATTATGATTCTCACTCTCTTTTCCATGGTTAAATTTTAAAGATCTTATCCTTCTCTAGTAAAGAGGTGTGCAAGAAATATTGAAAAAGAAAAAGTCTTTTCACCCACTTCTCCAATGTTCATCGAGTCTGATTCTAAGAAAACTTTATCTTCTAACTCTTCAACACTAAATCATGATTCCAAACAACTTTTTGTTGATACCCATCTCGTTGACTCAAAAAAGAAAGGAAATTAGGTTTCATATCTGTAACAACCCGAAAATTTTTGAAATCTCCTTATGATTGGCCTTATATAATTTACTACTGGTCATGGTTAAGTTTTGGTAGCCACGGGTTGAGTTTAAGCGGCCAAACGCAAAATGGGTTAGTT
>JBDJHY010166915.1:0-12435 GCA_039654485.1 Withania somnifera | reverse complement strand
AATAATAATAATAATAATAATAATAATAATAATAATAATAATAATAAGAAGAAGAAGAAGAAGAAGAAGAAGAAGAATAAGAAAAAGAAAAAGAAAAAGAATGAGAAGAAAGAGAAGAATGAGGAGAATGAGAAGGAGAAGGAGAAGAAGAAGAAGAAGAAGGACTAGGAGAAGTAAAAGGAGGAGAATAATAAGAAGAAGAAAAAGAAAAAGAGAAGAACTAGAAAGAGGATAAAAATGAGGAGGAGAAGAAGGAGAAAGGTAAGGAAGAGGAGCACAAGGATGAGGAGGAAAAGGAAAAGGAGGAGGAGAAGAAGCAAAAGAAGAATTTGGGACCTCCCATGCTTTTCCATGAGTTGTAATAGTGGTGGTAGGACCTTCCGTTCTTAGCTAAGAGTTATGAGTCAGAGGTGGGACCTCTCGTGTTTTAGTTGAGATCTGTTGTTCAGAGGTGGAACCTCCCTAGTTAGGCTGAGAGTCATAGTTCACCTTACTTATACCCTCTTGCTTTTATTTTCATGCATTTTTTGTACCCTTTGGACCTACAGGGGAGGTCACACTAGGTCCTTAGATGATCTATTTGCCTACCAGTAGGATTGGGAGTTAGGTAGGGTATGTGTTTTTCTTATCTGCTTTTACTAGTGGTAATATGGGGGTCCTTTTGGGTTGTATCTGATCTTTACTTACCTTTTACTAGCTTAGTTACTTTATTCGTTATCCTATACCTTGTTACTACTTATGCTCAAGTTGAGCCCAGGTACACTTTCTATATTTGGTTTTCTCAAGGCTTTGTAGTGGTTGGTTATTCTGCAGGACAAAAGTACATTTACCTACTTGCTTAGAATATGTATCTTACATCTATGTGCATAGTTGTATACTTTTACTTGGTGTAGACATTAGCTATGTGATTGGTCTCTTTTCCTGTTTACTTACTCTTATGACCTATTTTTCCTTCCTCGCTTTACATTAATTATACTTTATTTATCTCGGGTGGCCTATGATTCCAATTAGGTACCTGTGTTTGTGGTACTCATACTGCAGTTCTGCACTATTCTCGTGGTGATTATACCTGTGTGGTTCATCGAAGGTGGCGTAATCGTGTGGACTAGACTACTGATAATCGAAGACTAGGGTGAGCTTCTAACATACAGGCTGATTGTGTCTTCCTCTAGTTACTGTCTTCTCTATTTTGTTCCCAGTTGGCCTTTTCCTAGTTTGTATTTGTAGGATCTTGTACATATTGTATACTTTCTTTTGGATACTCTAATTTGTTGCACATATGTGATGACACCAGGTTTTGGGTTGGGTTATCTTATATATATCTCCTATTGTCATTCCTTTTTTTTATTTTACTTATTATTGGTGATTAAGATTAGTTATGGCATATTGATTGTTGCTTTGGGAAGTATGGATAGGCTTTCCTATATGTGGGTTGTAGGCATCATCATGACCCGAGTTCGGGTCGTGATAAAATGGTATCAGAGCTTAAGTTCAGTAGTCTCTTTAGCATAAGAGCAAGTACCTAGTAGAGTCTTGTGGATTGGTACGTAGACGATCATATCCAATATTTGGGAGTGTATAAGGTACCTTAGGAAAGATTTCATTTTATTGGTCCTTAACGTGTATTAACATTCAAATCATTTCTAGAAAGACTCACTTAGCTTCACTCTTTCACTGATGGTAGGTACCCTGAGCTTCGTCTAGATAAGACTCTCCCTTACCAGGTAAAAGACCTCATCCACAGTTCAGGAGGGGTTAGTAGGGGATATTTAACTGATAGGTACTTTCCTCACTTCTACCTATCCACTTACAGTTATTATAGACCTATTTGTACAATTTCTAACTACTCTTGAACCTCCATAATAGTTTACACAGCCTCTGCTTGCCACTATCAAAGATATATTATAGTGGATGTTGCAGATGTTTTTTAGGATGCCGAAAGAGGTACAATAGTCTTTAGACCATGGAGCGACACTGGTGCCTCACCTCCCCCGGTATATATAGCTCCAACAACAACACTCATTCTGACTGTGGTATCAATTTAGACTACTCTCACATCTACCTCGATGCTAGCCCAGGCTATTCCAGCCTCTGAGGTAAGGAAGATGTTGCACCACTTCTCTGTATAGTACCAGTTAGTTTTCAAGGGCTGAGGGGTAGGACTTCCATGAGTTTCCAAAGCCTATGAGGAGAGGTTGAGGATTTTAGAGTTACTAAAAACAAAATGGGGTTGATTTCATAGTTTATCTACTAGAGGGACCCTTCAGTTAGTGGTGACAGTGCATAGGGAGTGTAGACCACCTAGTTCTCCCCCACTGACGTGGAGTCCATTTAAAGAGGCTTTTATGTCCAAGTACATGCTAGGAGCACACAAGAGTTGTTGTGGGCTGAGTTTGTAGACTTGTAGTACGGTTCCATGACCGTAACTGAATACGAGTCCCATTATGTTCAGTTATCCAGGCATGACGGGGAGTTACTTCCTATTAAGGATAAGCGGATCTATGAGTATTCTTACAAATTGATACTTAACCTTCGTTGGGCTGTGGAGTGGATGTTAGTGTTGAAGAAGCCTTTTCTTGATGTTTCTGAATATGTGTAGGATGGAGAACTTGGATCTCATTTCCCAAGGGGTAGCGATAAGATACAGTGTCACTAGGGATGCTTTTGTATTCTCAGTCAGGGGGCAAGGAGTGTAGGAGTGATAGAGGACCTTAGCAGGGTTTTCACTAGGTATAATTTAGCCGAAAGTACCATGTCTCACTCCAACTTTAGATATGGGGTATAGTAACCAGCCCGCTAGGGGCCCTGGTTCAGGTTCGCAAGTCATTCTAAGGGTTCTAGTGATGGCGCCAGGGGATAGGTTAGGTGCTTTTAGTGTGGTAAGCATGGGCATATTACGGGGGATTGTCACAAGGGGACGAGGGTTAGTAGGCCAGGGCCATGCTTTTATTATGGTGACATAAGTAATATTTCCAGTGATTTCTTTTGGCACAGGGCTATACTGACAGCTATTTTACCTGCCCAACTTTTACATCTAGAGGTGCCAGACCATAGCTCGAGAAGGTAGAGGAGGAGGACAAAGAGGTGGAGGAAGGGTACAGGAGGTTATCATTAGTTTAGGGGCCGCTGATAAGTGGGAAGAATACCAACTTATTGTGCCTTTAATCACAAAATATAGTCTGTTAAAAGTGTGTTGGAAATCAATTTTGGTTCTAATGAGTTGTGTAAGTGTGGAATTTACAGGAACAATGAAGCCAAAAGGAATTGGAGAAATAAGAGACTAAACACGCCAAAAAATGAGAAAACATGTGCAAATCAACGGCACCACACCATTAGGAAAGATAAAAATCATCAAAGTCATTATGAAAACCACACAATCTATTGTGTGGCCGCACAAATCGGAATGAAGCCTCACAATTGAACCGCATAACTCTTTGCCACAACAGGGACCACTGGAATTATTGTACGAGTTGCATAATGCATTGTGCGACCACACAAATCATACTGAAACCACACAATGGAGTCGCACAACTCACTATTTTGTTATGCAACTCAATTGTGAGAATCACGCATCCAATTACACGGTCGCACAATTAATTGTGTGGTCGCACATTGAGCAGCACAATACTCGACAGCGCAAAATTTGTCTTTTTATTTCTACATTTTCTAAGGACATATAAATAGTTTTTTTAGTGATATTTTAAGGGATCTGAATATTTTTTCTTTGTAAGAGACAAAAACCCCAGTTTATGTTGGAGCTTTGAACAATTTTCTTTCAACCCACATTTATTGGTTGTAAATTGAGTTGTTGAGATAAGACTTAAGCATTAATGATAGATCATGAGATTGAAAAAAGGGTTATATTTTCTTATCCTATGTCTATGAGTAGCTAATCCTCTATTTCTTATGGGTGTGCCTTAATGGGTTCATAAATGTTCTTGGGTTCTTACTTCTAGCTTCTAAACTCAACTTTTAAACATGGGTCTTGTATTCTCTTCATGATTAATTGCTAGTTTAGGGCTTGAAAACCCCAACATTTTGTTTCTACCATTGCTTGAGAAAGAATGAAGGAAACTAGAGGAAGATAAAAGAACAAAGGACTTGAAAACATCTTTCATTTAATGATTAATTCTAGAGATAAGTTAACTACATGAGATTTATTTATTGTTCTTCTAATGGAATGCATTGAGGTTTGAGAAAACACGAGGAATAGCAGATTTGGTGATCGAGAGATTGAAAATCTAGTGTAAATCTCTTCTACTCATGATATTTTTTGAAGAAGAAGCAAATAAAGGATATCCACTATGAATTTTTTACCCGAGTCAGCACACCCCTAGAAGCTCCTCATATTTGACATTTCACTAATCAAATCAGTATTTAATTGGCTCTATATCTTATACATTGGCGTAATTGAGACACTGAAGATAACAAATTCCTTTCCCCTTTTTTTGTAGTTACATGTTACATAGATATAAAATGGGCAACAAGATTAACTCTTAACACTAGTGGGTTAAATCTATTTCTCTATTTCTCTATTCCCCGTGATTCGACCCCGACTCTGAGTTGGGTAACTTTACGTATAACGACCATTACATTTCTAACACAGGAAGTGTGTTTGGACATTATAAAAAATAGCACCGTTACCGGGGACTAGAATTTTAGATTTCCTATTTTAAGTATTTGGATTCATTCTTGTTTTGCATTTTTTATAATTTACGTAGTTTTGTTATTTTTGTCCATTGCAGTGCTAGAGATGAATGATGAAAATCAAGCGAGCGAAGACTTTATCTATGCCACTAGTGTAGATAGCCTATGGGAGAGGCCCTAGTGGTAGATCGAGTATGTAGATCCTGTATTGTGAATGTTAAGGGGCATAGCACTCCTACTGATATGATTGAGTTAGATATGATGGATTTTGATGTGATTCTGGGAATGGGCTGGTTATCCCCTCACCATGCGGTCCAAGATTTTTGTGACAAGACAGTGAGCTTATCCATGCCTGGCTTGCCCTAGGTGGTGTGGCAGGGGCTTACTAACGACTCCTTGGTTCGGGTCATATCTTTTCTTGAGGCTCGTAGGCTTATTTTTAGGGGGTTACCAAGCTTATTTGGCGCATATTAGAAATATTAGTGTTGATCCTCCCTCCCATGAGTTTTTACCTATTGTTCATGAGAGTTTGGATGTATCTATTGCGAATCTACCCAGTCTCCCACCCGAGCGGAACATTGACTTTGCTATAGAGGTTTAGGTGGCCCCAGGCCCATTTCTGTTGCTCCATACTACATGGACCTAGTGGAGCATCATAATTTATGTGTTAAATTGTAGGATCTTCTTAGCAGAGGCTTCATCCATCCTAGTGGAGCATCATGATTTCAGTTGTAAGTGTTTATTCCTCGTGCATGCTAGTTAGTATATTTTTCAACAAAATGATAAATGCTCATTTGGTTGAACATTACGTTAGATGGAATTTAGTTTCTCCATATCTGTAGTCTATTTTTCATTTATGTTGTTTCTTCATATCTTTGATTTCTTTCTCCATGGGTTTTTTCTACTATATTTTCTTGGTGGCGATCCTCTTTAATGTAAAATGTGGTGGAAGCTTTCATAGTTGATTGCTGAACAGATAAGGGTGATATTCATCTTGGACAGATGAAAAGGAGGAAGAGAAAGTTATAAAGCAATATAATTTACCATTATGTAAATACTACAAATTCAGTTGAAGAACATGCCTTCGAGGCAACTCAAGTTTCCATGTGGAGGCTTCAAATCACATCTCCTTACTAAGAATGGAACGTGAGGGTGAGACAACAAAAAGGTCGATGTTATCATTATTTTTTAATCTCCTTACTAAGAATGGAAAATCGATTGTGATAAAGCACACAAATAATGGCACTTTTCAGCAGAAAGACACCTACCCTTTCAAAAACGAATGTGAAGCGAACTCCTTTTTGAGATGTAGAATTGATAATGCTGAAGTAGACGTTCTGATGAGCTCTCTACCACCGAATGTTCTTTGTCATTTATATTGGTATATGATCCTATCGTAATTGCGTCTGGACAAACATATGAAAGATTTCGGATTCAGAAATGGTTTTCTAAAGGTAATGATATGTGTCCAATGACTAGAAGGAAATTGGCTAACTTAGCTTAACCCTGAATCACACAATGAAGGACCTAATATCAAGGTAGAGTGCAACACATAGATTTAGCATTTCCGACCCCTCATGGAGGCTGCAAGGGCTTACTTATTGGAATCTCATTCTAATTCTATCGGCTTGAGCAGATCAGCCAATAATCTACTTCCTCCTATAGAATTCAACAATTTATCTCATGCTAAGACAATAAACAACTTTGATACAATCTCAGAGAAAAGCAACGACAGTGTTCACAAAGTTCAATCTGATGTAGGCATTCAAGATTTGGACCTAAAATCCTTTGACCAGACTCAGTTGACTTTCATGGGGCTAACATTGCATCGTGGCTGGCAAAATCAGCAACATTTTGAGATATAACGATCAAGCTTGCAATTGGATATAATCCGAGGATTTTGTTCCCGCAATGATTAGATTTTTGAAAGATGCACATGATTTAAATGATTGAAAAGCCCAAATACTGGGATGTCTATCATTGTCAACCGTTTTTAAGAAATGCTAGTAAACTTTTAATCAACTTTGTTTCCCCTTCTCTCTGTGTGTGTGTATTATTAATTTTTGTGAAATTCGTTCCAAGTTCCTTATCATGATGGCTCCTCTATGGAGATAGGAATTACGTCTCAGGTGTGTGTCCTTGTGGTTTGACTTTAGAATTCTCTTTTACTCTGTTTCACTGCTTCTTCTCATCAAACAACAAGCTTGGTGAAGGAGGATTTGGACCTGTTTACAAGGTAATCCTAAAATTTGAAAGCATCTATGAAGCAGAGAATCTTTTAAGTTTTAAATCTCTGAAATATGTAGATACACAAATTTTCTCGAGAACAGAATATGTCCTGAATTTGTACTTTGTTTATGAACTGCCTTTGTTCCTGATTTCATCAAGCAATGATTATCTTCTTATGTTTATACTACTCTTGGTACTTCCTTTTTCCTTCTTTCTGATATAACTTCACTGCAAAGATTCTTCTTTTTCCTGTGAGAGGTATATTCAACCAGTGAATCTCTGAGCTTTGTTCCTTTATTCGTTCTAGTGGAATGAAATTAGAAACAGTCGATTCTGTAAGTATATGGTTCTTTGTTTATTATGAAAAATGATGTGCCAAAGGAAGGGGACATGTCATCCTTTATGTGTTATTTAGTACTTATCAGATTGTGTTGATATTTGAGATGGTTAGCAAGAGAAGCTATGAGAAATACTTGTTCTTGAAAACCAGTAGAAAGGTTGTCGTGTGATGTAAATCCACTATTGTAAGAGTAACGATAACCAACACAATTACAAAATTTGCAATGAATACCAGGCAAACAGAATTTCTATTGTTGAAGAAACACGCATTGCCACCAGCTAGGCATTCAGTAATGAAAAAATAGTACTATATATTTTTAAAAGTACGAGTATTCTAGGATGTTAAAAACTCATGCTTTGAATTAAATGTGCAGTTGCATAAATAACCGGTGTGTCATTACTTTAAAAATGTTAGAGCATTGCATATTTTAGTTAAGGTGGTACTTGCCAGTTTTCTTAGAAATTTAAGCATATTATCTGAACCCCACAATTTTAACTAATAGAACTAAGAAATATAAGATCCAGAAATTATTTGAAAGAACCAAAACTCGCCAATTGATCTTCACAAGAGATTAAGATTGACAGTAACAGGGGAAAGGTTACCATATTAAGTTTTTGACTTGGATTTGATACATTTTGATGGAGTAACCAAATGATGATATACTGGAAGTCGATTTGAAAAAAAAAACTATAAATTTGTATAATATAGACTAGACAAAGTTATAACAGCAGGCTACCAAGACAAGTGACCTTGATGCTGAAGCTAAAAGTCTAAAGACCCAAAATTTTAAAGGAACAACACATCTAGAATCCTCAAATAGATAAATAATACTAAATAGAAGAACACTGCTAGTTCTCCTAATTATTATAAATCTTAATACATTTACCTGATAAAAAAAATTATTCTGAATCCAAAATTCACTAGTCCTGTAGCCTAAAGACTAGGAAACAACTTAATTGACTCTAAACAATCGCAACAAACAAAACACTACCCTGCTAAGCTAGTTGCCGACAATTAGCGTTAACTACTAAAAATGATAAAGTTGTATAAGAATTGTCGTAATTTGGTGTTAAAAATCAATATTTGGCCTTTCTGGTCTGAAACAACTCTGTGTGTCTGTATATATGTCTTGATATATGAATATGTACATGCATTGTTTCTAATTTGGATTAAGACTATTGAATATTATTTTGGATTTGATTCTCCAGTTTATGTTAGCTTAGCTTAGTTAACTTTGTTAGTTTGGTGTTTTATCTCCTTGTTGTGATACATTATTGTTACATTCAATGTTTAGAAACGAAGAAAATATCTTTCTTGGGTTGATAGTGACCAGGCAGATCCTGCTACCAGTAATGTACTAAATCATGGATAAATACACCTAATAATGTAGTAATTATCTTTGAAGAAACAGATAATAAATCCATTTGCTACTTCCATTTCTACGTGATCTACTGAAGCCATATGTGCTCAAGTATCGAAAAGCACTATCCGCCATTTTTCACCGTATGTCTTCAAATTTAACCCTTTTACCCAATTATGTGCCTGTATCAAGTTAAGGCAGTGTGAAAGGAAAATGGATCAAGGTGTTCCCAACCTGTTAAGCTGGTTCAGGGATACCACGACAAGCTGCTATTATCTGAGACGGTGGGATTGCAATTAAAGCTAGTTCAGAAGTTGAATTACCCCGATAATAGATTTGAATCATTTTATATCGGAATTATTATCTTAAACTTAAAAGCAGTGATATCAACTTTTTGGTGAAACTTGAAGTTCTATCATTTATACTCGCATCGAAGACATAATCTCCCGTTAGCCAAATCCCATATTTGAATCCCTCAATTTTCTTTTTTATTTCCTTACTTGAATCAGTGGTGATGGTTTATGTTTCCAACCTAATTTCCATTTCACTTTATGGTTTTTCAAATGTTTAATATGCTCATTATAGGTTGTCAAACTTCATCCCTTACTGACTTTAAATGTTGGAAAAGACTATTTTCCATATTTTCATAATTATGGTGCCTTCTTAGAGAAGGATGGGCAGGTTTTAAAGATCATATGAACCTTAAAGGATGCAAAAACAGGGATATTAATCTCACAGCCTCCTTATGTACCTTCTGGTTTTCACCTTAAATGAATTTTGAGGGTCACATGTGATAAAAAGATCAAACTTCTCATTTTCTTTGGTGTTGGTAATTACTCCGGTAACTTGCTATTTGTAATGAGTCCAAAGACAGATATATGTACTTCGTCTCGTGAGTGTTAGAATAATTATAAGAACCCAAATCTAGTTAGAGGTTTGAGAAACAAAATTTGGTTAGAATTTTGAGTTAATATTTAATATGTAAATTAGATCATGAGCCCTTAAATGGTGGAAGATGAAATTGAATTGATGTTGGTGCATTTCTCCTTAGCATCCTTGATTTACTTTGATCATAAAAAGAAGAACGACAAACACATCAACTTCATTTCCAATGAAAGGATTTTATTTTAAACATAAGTGGATTTCAATGCCTAAAAAGTATTATAATTGGATTAAATGGTGGAGCTCATATCTGCAAAAATATGCTAAGAATTGTTGCTTATATGATGAAGATTTTTTAGATATTTTAATCTGATCCATTTTCAAAATCGATAGTAGTTTCTTTCCAAAGTAACTATCGCCTAGTGGGTGAGTAGTAATGGTACATCTGGAGAAATTAGTCCGATCCCATTCTAATTGGACAGTTGTTCCATTTAGACTATAAGTTGTAGCACACAAAACAAAGAAAATCTTAATCACAATGATCAGTTGGTAACTAAGAAAAACAAAAGAAACTAGCACAAGATGTTATAGAATAGTACATTGGGAAGGCAAAGGATCTGGCACTACTTGTGCTACTATCTGATCCAACAGAAATACTCTGAGAACTTGATGTACTGTAATGACCCCTTAAGGTTATTTTTTTGATATCAATAAATTTTGACTATTTTACTCTTGTCATAGTTACATTGTACTAAATTAAGTTTGAACCCATGGTTGGTTCAGTATCAAAATGAGTTTTGATCAAGTTTTTGATAATTTTGAGTTGTAAGGCTTCAGGTGAAAATAAGGAAACCTAAGGGTCATTTGGAGTTCGGGACCTTAAAATAAAAATTCATCAGTTCCATCAGCTCTGAATATCGACTTTGGTCTAGTAGCACCTTCATTTTCTATTTTAGCCCATTCATGGTGATTTGGGTGATTAAACAAGAAAAGTTGAGTTTTAAGGGAAATGGTTGACTTTGGTCAACATTTAGACTTAGAGTGTCTAGATCAAACTAACGATGATTCTTTTGGATTAAGTAGATGGTTTTGGACTAGAATGAGGTCTTTTATTATTACAACCCTGAAATCGGGAAGCGATGGCGTCTACACCTCACCTGTAGACAAGCCTAATCCCTGGCACAAAGCGAGTATCGGTGGGCCAGTACCTGCAATCCCCAAGAGAAAACCAGGAAGAAAGGACAAAACAACAGAAAAACACTTTCCAAAACCTAGTGTCATGACCGATAAGCTACTATAAGTGAATATAACCAGAACAGAATACAAGTCTATATATATATATATATATATACAAAAGTTATCCCAAGTCATACATGGAACAACTCCAACACAGAAGAAGACTGGGAGTAGCAAGGACGCCTGATGCTTACTGTATCTCCGGAACAACACAATTCTATCTGGCTTGATCGCGACCCTACAATAGACTCATGCCCGGATATGTACCAAAATAGTACAGAAGTGTAGCATTAGTACCAACAACAACGGGTACTCAGTAGGCATAGGGCCACTGAATAGCTATAAGCATAAATAAGGTAAAAAACGATCAATACAAAAAATGTCAATTATAAACTGTCATAATCAACTCACAAATAGTCAAATCATATGCCACTTACTAGGATCCTTTGTGGAAACATACCCAGGTGAAATTACGAATAGACACCGCCAGGTAAATCTCAAAAGTACATGAACAACCGGTAACTATAAAGTACTTCCCAAGGGGTGCTACATAATACCCCAATACCCATACGTTGTCTTCTTCAGTGACCCATGGCACTGCAGAACCATGTATCTATAAATTGGGTCCCACCAGGACATGAAGAACATCCACAAAAGATCCATATCTATATACTTATCCTTCCTGTCCCACCAGGACGTGAAGAACATCCACAGAAGATCTATATCCGTATACTTACCTTCCTTCCCCGGTATACCCCTCCACCCAAGATACGTAGCACCGCAGGCATCGATGTAGCGACCTAGGTCGGAGAGTCTATGGAGGGAGCCAATCCCACGTACTCTTTCACAAATGGCAAGTGATGGCATAATCCTCAGGCAGGAATACCAAATTCCAGCCCGAGCTCGTAAATATGCATAGTAGGAGAAACGATCAAACCTAGTTTTCCCTAGTCAACCCACAACCCCGCTCTATCAAGTATCACGCCACATTAGAAGAAAGTAATAAACACAGTATCACTAAAATAACAACACATACACATCAAGAGTAGATAATCAACCTACCTAGGATCGACCATTAGGCCACCAAATTACAATTTCGGGGGATGGCTAGTAAGCTCTAATCACTAGTATAATCTCTTCCCCAACCTCACTATGGTTCAGATCGGTGTAAAAATAATACGCATTAAAGGTTTTACTCCTCTCCCATCGTACTACAGTCCAGAGTTGGCGTGAAACACGCGGGTGGTCTCACGTAGTCCTAAGGTTGAGTACTGAATGATAAAGCCAGCAAAACAGCTATAGGCTAAATTTTAATAATAACGGAGCTCCAGACTAGTATCCCATCCGAAAGCTGGTAATTTATGAATGTAAATGCTATATCAACACTCAGTCAATAATACAATAAACCTAGCCTACTTGGCAGCTGAAAAACAATTTTGAACCGTACCCAATGAGTCAAAATCTCCACATAAATTCTAGATATGAGTGAAACTGTCAAACACATGATCAACGACTCAAGACGAGTAAAAGAAGACCCATATTGCTATATAAATAGTATGTCCAAAGTCTCGACTAAAAACTGGTTCGAAACCCTAACAGTTCAAAATTAGAAAATAATTATATTAAATCGAAAAGTACAATATGGGGATCGTATGGCATGAATTGGGCTCAATTCCACAACTAGAATTAAAGATATGAACCCCTAAATATTTTTTTACTATAGGAAAAATATTGAAACTAT
>JBDJHY010166904.1:0-12436 GCA_039654485.1 Withania somnifera | reverse complement strand
ATGGGTCGCCAACTGTAATGACCCTCAAAGTCATTTTTGTACTATCATGATTTCACTGTGTGCAACTACCTTAGGTCTTCTGTCACTTTTTCGAAAAGGTAGTGTGGTTCGCTGACACTTTTATTGTTTGATTCTATTCTAATTATTACTACTTTTTGGCTTTATCATCTTAAAATATCTTAAATCATCATTTTGTCAGTTCTGTAAAGTCCGAGATATCGATTAAATAAAATTTTCATAGATGGGTTGTGAAATGGGACTTCATTTTTATTCCATACCTGGTTTGGATAATTATAGAAATTCAAGTACGAGTACCCAGTGATCGCGCCAAGTCTATTTTTTTTCCTTTTATCGCGATCACTCTAAGGTGACACAATCACATTGTGATCCTAAAAGCTACTCTCAACATGTTCGCATTGGTAGGGTACGCCACTATGCAGTATGTCTGGGCCTATATTAGGAAAGTTCTAGGAGTTTTTCAATCATTCTCTCCAAATTTCTCACCAAATTATCTCTAAATTTAAGCTCAAATCAGTATATCTGAGGAGTTATTTGTCTTTATAATTCATGGAATCATATTCTTGTGGTTCTATGATCATTTTTGTTGGGTAATTCCTTGATTCTTTATTAGTTATAAAGTTTTCTATATAATATTAACTTTCCAGGCATGTTTTTTCATTTTCTACCATTGGTTTGAGCCCAATTTTTTACCATAAAATTTACGAGCTGTGCTTTGTATTGGTATTTATATTCTATTTTTCTGAGCTATAGGTTTTATGGACCCGTTTTAGTTTGGATTTTGACTCTGATATTTCTATAGAAGTATGGATCTTATTTTACTTATCCTGACATGTCTATTGTTTTTTTCTAGCTTTATGAAATTTTGAGATTATTAGTGCATTTCAAATAGCTTAACACACTTTTCAAGGTTATTGGAGGAATTTTGGTAGGCTACAACTTAGTTGTTTCATAATGGGTATTTAGTATTGTAGATGCTTAGTAAATTTCCATCTTAGGGATGGGTTATTAGGTGGAACCTAGTTATAGTTGTTATCTTGGCCTACGACTTATCTTACTGGCCTTTTTTCATGTTATATATCCCTAGGGAAATGAGGTCCTTCTCGCATGTTTCACGTTGTATCTATAACATAGTTGAGGTTGGAGAGTAGATTACACTAGTTGTTAGACCTTACTAGCTATCCCCTGGTTTTAGCTGGTAGAACTAGAGCTGATCTAGACTGCTAATTTATTTTGTGCTGCGAGGATGCATTGATGTTTAAAAAGGAACTGAGTTTTTGGCAGAATTATAATCAGAAAGTGATTTCTTATCTATTCCATTTATATTTTCCATGACTTCTCTCACGATCAGTATGGATCTAATTTCTCACACAACTAATCCTATTTCCTCACTATCATTGTGATTTATGGATATTTCCTACATGGTGAGAGTTGGGTTTAATGAGATTTGGATTTTTCCTGCATGTCTATAATTAAATTTTCTACTAAGATATGATATACGGGATGACCCTGGGCTTTGGGTTTTTTTCCCTAATGACTATGACCTTGTTGGAATTTTATGAGGATTTTGTACATGTGATAGAATCCCTCCACTTGCCTTTCGACCCAAGTTTCTATGTCGAGTATGTTCCGCAGTCTAAGGGAAGGGTATATAGGATGAGTAGTGGTATACAGAGAGGTCTCCCATAGTTCCTTCCAGCCGTGGTTACATGGTGGAGAGGTTGCATAAGGGCACTATTACTTTTCTTAGCCCCTATATGCATTGCATTCTTTGCGACAGATTGTACTATTTGGGCATCAAGGGGGAGTCTCGTAGATTATTTATGTGATTGTATATTTTGTTTCTATCTAGGATTTTATGGTTATTTTCCTTGCTTACATGTCAATTGATTATCCTACTACTTTCCTTTTACTCACCTTTATAATCCTTCTTTGTGTATGTTAGTGTCCAAGTAAACGTTGTGTTGTTCATGGTTTGTTTGTCAATTGGATCCACTATGTTAACACACTGACAATTGATATTTCACCGTACTTATTAGTTATTACCATGATCACCCATTCTCTATTTGCTAATTATATTCTATTACCCTATTTTCTTATGATCGCTCTTTACCTTGTTTATGCTTACTTTTGCCTAATGGGCCTATGATGCACATTCGATACTCAGTGTTTTGGTACTCATGCTGTACTTCTATATCTTTTTGTGATGCAGGTTCTAGTATGAGTAATCAAGTAGGACGTGATCATGCGAGATAGACTTGAGCCATTTCAGATATACGGCGAGCAACTAGCATTCTTGTTGACTAGTTCTCCTTCTGTCATAGAGTTGTCCTAGTTTAGTTTTGGGATAGTTGCATTGTTTTTTCCCAGTTGTGGATTGTATTTTATATTGTTTCTGTGTATAGATGATCAATAACCATGATACCAGGTTCTGGAGGATTTACTATTGGTTGTGTATTTTGTATACTTCTTCTGTCTCTTCTCGTCATCTCCTTTCTATTTTTTTAGCACTTGATACTAACCCATAGCGTAATGATATGTGTTGGGGTTAGGCTTGTCTATATCTGTGATGCAGATACCATCATAACTTAATTTTTTGGGCCATGATAGAGTGGCATAAGAGCTCTAGACTCACCAGTGTCTCTAGCTATAAGAGCAAGTGTCTAGTAAAGTCCCACAAATTGGTACATAGATGTCCGTATCCTATCTTCGAGAGGCTATAGGGAACTCTTTAGGAAAGAGCTTCACTTTATCGCTCTACGCATGCATTGTATTGTAATTAGGTTTCTTACTATCTCATTTGACTTTACTCTTTTCAGATGACTACAAAGAGGACATCATTTAGCACTAGTGAGATCCCAAACTTCATACCTAGAGTATTAGAGTCAGGATCGAGCATCATAAGACCACATCATCATCCACATAGTTTAGGAGTCGTTCAGGCTCCAGCAAAAGCTACTATCATGTCTGTTCTATAGAGCACCAAGGTTCAGACAGAGGTACTGGTGGGTGCTTCGATGGAAGAATCAGAGGGGAATGAGTTTTTTGGCTTTCAACAGGGATACTTAACTAATTGGAACTATGTGGCTATGTTTCGTAGGTGCTTAGATTTACCCCTGTGCTTTATTCCATAATATACGAAAGGGTTTTGGACTTCTTTAAGGGAATGGTTTTCCCTCTCCTTGAGGTGATAGAGAACTTGATATCACCAAGGTATACCCTTAGATTTTAAACAGTTGATAGCTTTGGAAAAGGCTTGTTGTGAGGCTTATGGGGCTGGTGGTCAGGGAGTCAATAAGACAATATGAGTTTGTAATGGTTCTTCTTGAGATCGAAAAGGTAGGAATCCTTGGGGTTTCTTCATGTATGATGAGTTTGTACACGATCTATGGATTGTCGCCTTCACGTGGCCCTTTTGTTGTAATATCTTGGGCTTAGTAGACAGAGTTTAGGACAGGTTCGTCTGATTTTGCCTTCGAGTTCTCATAATTTTTTTAGTAATACTCGATATTTGTGTGGATGGTATGATAGAAAAAGACTTCAGTAGAAGCAGTGGATCCATCTAGGTTAGTCTAGTCAGCTTGTTTGGGCCTTACCTCAGTCAACCAAACAGAGGTCAGGGTTGTCAAAGAAGTCTGTCCCCCAGCTTCAAGTTAACAAGGACATAGTGGCTAGGGTGTTTCATCTAGAGGTTATAGACGGGGTAGATCCCCTCATGGTTCTTTTGAGTGTAAGGTTTTGGGCCATTATGCTATAGAGTGCCCTCGGCACAAAGTACTCAATCGACAGTGGTTGCAGCCTTGCCTCAGCAGCTAGTTGGGGTGGGTGGTAGCTTTAGTTGTTCGTGGTTTTCTTGAAAAGAACTTGGTTACTGGGCTAGGGAATACCCTGGTGTGGATATTTTAGTCTTTTTGATCAGCAGTTTTCGCAATAGTTTCTCATCCTCCTATTTGTGGCGTGGTGTAGAGTTTTTCGGGTAAGCTATCCTTGAGCCTTATTTGTGATATGATTCTAGTTTATTTCCTTATTAGTGACTTATATTGGCTTGGGTATGATTTTTGCATCCTAACACACATACAAGTGTATGCCATCATACAAGTAATATAGAAGCTCTTTCGAATAGGATATCAAACCCCCATGGACTTGAAATTAGTATAGTAAATGACTCTTGTGAGTAACTAACTATCAAGGCAGCTATATGTAAAAAATCAAGAGATTTGGATTTATAACTACTCTACTCCTTAGCAGTGAGAAATTAAAGAATACTTTGAAAGAAAAATCATAAGTGTAATCAATAGAGAAGACTAATTTGGGTCAAAACATTGTTCATATTCATGCATTATCTCGATTCACATAGACAAATTATACTCTAATTGTGGTTCAGGGGTTAAACTTATGAATTAGGGATTGATCATCCTCTAATCAACTACATGCACCAACCTCACAACTACTTCATTGAGCGTTTGATGTGATAATTTAGTGTATGTGCATTATAGATGTAATCCCAATTAAACCAAATTAGTCAACTAAGTCAAGATCTCATCTTATTTGCAGTTCATATTCAATTACCTACCTCTAACACAATTTGGATATGATCTCACTCCTTACGCTCTCGTTTTACTCTTCAGATTCCTAAATCAGATAACTTTCAGAGTTCTAGATGTATTCTAATGGTGGCCAATCATTAGAATAGATTCAAGCAGTAGCATAAGAACAATTAATATGAGAAGAAATAAAATTTTCTATATAAAACCAACATTAGCATTCATGTATTTAGCCGAAATCCCAGAACAAGGGTTTTAACCACAAAAACTCATAATAATCCTACCAATAGTCTTGTTCAACATAGGATTACAAGAATAAAAATAGAATGTAACCATAGGTTTTTTTGTTTCCTTATCCCCTTGTTTTATTTTCCAAAGTACTTCCTCTACCATTTCAAATTCTCCTAAAAAGGGATATATAGTCTCCACATGTAATTACCCTTTTTTACCCAACTTAACCTAAAAGAAAACAACTTTCCAACTAAATTAATTAGGGATCACAACGTTATTCCAATCCTGATAGAATCCTCATCACGTCATGTTCCCACTCGTGATTAGCTTGTTTCTTATCATATCTTCCTCACATGATCTCCAGCTATTCCATCTTTAATTTTCTCTTGATTTTCATTCATATAGGCTCCAAATATCCCTTGGAATAGGTATATCATATGGTTTTGTGAAAGTAGCCAACAAAAATCAATAAGACACATCAAAATGCGTAATTGATCTCAAAACTAAGCTAAAATATGGGGCTTTAATGGAGTTAAGGCATATAAATATGCCTAAGATCACCACCCCACACTTAAACTTTGTTCATCCTCGAACAATCAGTTACACAATTACAAAACAAACCTTAATGTCAATGATTGAATTCAACATCTTACACCGGATCATTCCACACAATTTAATTGGAATTTTACAATTTCAAACCAACATCCACAATAGCAATAAGATACAACCCCTTGAAAAAGACTACACACTACAACATAACTTAACGTAATTTAGAATTATGGGCCAACTTGAAACCCTGGTGCAATCAATCAATTGTGTACCATATATGTCTCCCTAATTTTCCTTCACAAGAAAGAATAGTCCACAAACATCACTTCAAAAATGTAGTATAGTTTAAGGACTTTACCGTCAAAGAACACATCTCACACTCATAATAAAAAAATTCGCATGCATGGGCCAAGTACCATAAGCTTTCATATCATGTATATCTCTACTAATTAAGCATGCTCATCTAGAATAAAGTACGACTTTAATAGGTTGTAATGTTGGCTAAGGGAAGGGTAGGTAAACTATTTCATATTGACTTTCACTTCCTGAAGCACTTTGCTCTTTCCAGATTTTCACACCCATTATCTTCTCATTCTATCTTTCTCTAGTCCTCTTTTCAATTTTTTCTCACTAACTATCTCATCTCACCAAGAATGCTTTTCTCACGTTTTTGTTTTATTGTTATTTTGTTATATCATAGTTTTGTTTCATAATACTTTTTTTTCTTTGTTTTCTTGTTATATCACATTCAATCCAAGAGGGCCTCCTTAGCATGCTACTCTCGTCACTTGTTTCAACTCAACTTTCCTTCATTTAGATTTAGCAATTTAACCCATAATATGTTCTATAGTGCTTAAGGAAGGGAAAACCTAGGGATTCAACAAAAGGGATTAGAGAAAAATTAGTCTACTGAGTAGACTAAAATGTACAAAAAAACAAAGAATAACTATATCATCTTCCAATAGGAGCAACGCTTTCTTTTTTCTTCAATAACAGTCAAGGAAAGTTCTAGACTAAATGCATACAATGAACATGCACGATAACCTCACGTTACATGGCACATTGGTTTGACTAATGTTACACGACAATTGAATTACAATCATGCACATATTGAATGGTTTCCTATTATTAAGCCCAATTTTGGCAAGTTAATATTGTGTGCATCTCTATCCAAGAATCGTACTCATTATGCTCCAATTCTCTTTTTGGTTCAATAGTGCTTGAATTCCCAAAGTCCGATAAAATACCAAGTGCAATTAGTGTTTTCAATCATTACAAGGTTCCACCTAACTTTAATCCTATATAAATAATTTTTCCTCAAGGCAGTCGTCATCCATCTATTATCAGGAAACGTCCCTACTATATGACTAAATGGGAAAAAGGAGAAAAGAAAAGGAAAAACAACCTAAACTATTTCGGATCGAGGGGACCATCCTTAGAAAAAACCGGCAAGAAAAACTAAGGAACCCAAAAATAAAAAAATATCCAAACATAATAACCTAACAAATTACTACCAAACAGAAAATAACCAACAAAACACCAAGGAAACTTCTAACCCCACCCCATACTTAGAATCAAGCACTGTCCCCAGTGCACCAATCACAATAAAATAAGGCTATAAAGAACTCCCAATCCATTCCTCTAGATCATCTAGGTATAAATTTTCTAAGTCACCTTCCTCCACAGCAGGGTCATCTGCATCTCCTCCTACCAACATCACTTCATCATCTGTATCATCTTATCATCTATATCCTCCCCCACATACACATCTTCGGTGGGCCAATCATCATCAGTGGGCTCCACAAAAACTGGACCAATCTTGCACATTTTCTTGGCATGAGAGTTTATTGGATATTCGTAGTGCAAGGGTTAATTTCTTCCTCTGAAGCATCCTACCACCAATTCGAGACTTCAGAATCTCAGCTCCATACATGAAGCTAAAATAGCTTTCATACATAGGATTTCTCTCTTGCTGGGTTAATTTTTGGCCACCAACCATTCGACCACCACCTTGCTTTTCGTCACATCTATAGATTTTGCAATCTAAGGATAGATGTAGTCTGTAGGACCTTCCTCCATACCTTGACTTCTCATAAACCTAGAAATCATGCCACCAAAACTATAGCTCCACCTATAATGATACCTTGCCCTTTTCATTACAGCACTAATCACCCCACTAATATTTATGTCAATACCCTTCATGAAGGCATACACAATGCAAACCTAACTATGTATGACCGTGATGTAGTAATTAATAGGCATAAGGAAATGTTGACAATCTTCAACCAACAACAGGTTTCCTTAGTGAAGTGTTAGATTGGGAGGGTAGTATGAGCCCTTCTGCACTTCTCAACCATCTTACTTATGAGTTTATTAAACAGTAAGTATAGCGGATGTGTTGGTATGGTGGATGCTTCCACATTTTGCGAAGAGGTTCCATGTCACTATCATCATTGGTATTTAATAATATATTAAAAAATGCACCAGTGAACAAAAATGTGTGCCTCGTACTTTGAATTCATCACTCTCACTCAGGTTCTATTTGGCATAAGATTCTCTAACCAATTCAACATTGCATTCACTCTGGTAATTAAACATAAACTCTAGATCCAAATGTTTTATGCAGATTAAGATACTTGGGGAACCTTTTAGCTAGGCTATCTTTGTCAATCTTCACAACTATGCTATACTTAGCACACAAGTTCTTCTTGTACTAATTCGAGTCCACCACCAATGCAATTCCAAACTTTTGTGCCTCACTCTAAGGTGTGCCACAAAGGGTGGCTCCTCAGAGGAGGTGCTTCTAGGTCTTGTTGTACTTAGATGGACTGAACTTGAACCCACTATAGCTACCTTATGAGTGGTAACTTATTTGGCTTAGTTAGAAGGCATTGTCT
Source organism: Withania somnifera (assembly GCA_039654485.1). Taxonomy (NCBI): domain Eukaryota; kingdom Viridiplantae; phylum Streptophyta; class Magnoliopsida; order Solanales; family Solanaceae; genus Withania; species Withania somnifera. The sequence goes on along the minus strand of JBDJHY010166904.1, from coordinate 4,197 downwards.
TGTCAAAAGAGCAACATAAATCATCCAAGCCAACTGAAATACATAAGACAACATAAAGGGGTGGTGAAAACCACTCCACATGTAAGCTTTAAGCACATCAGAACCCATACTCAATATACAAGGTATTCATACTTCTCTCATTTATTACAATTTAAACCAAAGTTGTATATGCAAGCTCATAAGGCATCTCCTTCTTTATTATTTATTCATGACTAGTTCTTACGTGTATGAACTAGACACACATTATCGCATTATTTCAACTATCCCCCACACTTCATATACATGAGAGGCTCAATATTCTTTAGATAGAGAAAAAAAATTGAGGTGGTGTGGACTACCCCATACAACTCGCTAGCACATCACAACCTTACTTTACAATTCAAAGTAATCAAAATTCCCTCTTATAACTTTTATAATCAAAGTTGCAATTGCACTAATGCACCATTTTCAAACCCATAACATCAAAAGTATATGCATGGTACTTTTAAAGGGTGTTACAAATCAAACACTCGAATCATCAAACTAAGCAGAAAAACATAAACAAAAACATGAAAGAACAGAAGTAGAAGAAATACACACACAACCTAAATCCCAAAACCTAGTGTCAATGGCATATGGAGCTACTATACAGATTATCCAAAAGATTGAAATACAAAACAACTCCAAAAAAGCAATACAACACAGGGCATGCCATAGACAGAATAAAGCAGGCTAACATCAAGGAAACCATGGTCGGCTAAGACGACAAAGATGACTATAGTCTCCACAACTAGTTGTATCTACTTCGCACGATCATGGCATCTTTGATAACCCCTTTTGATATCTACACCACAAAAATGGTACAGAAGTGCAGCATAAGTACCAAACAATGTACCTAGTAAGCAACGGAGCTAAAATAAAATGCAAGTAATAAAGGAGGTGAAGTAAACCAGGTCAACAATAGTAGAAAAGCAGTAAAACTAATAGACATGCATAAAGATAAGACACCGAAAGTGTAAGTACAGACCTATAGGAACTAAACCATGGTGAACACAATCCGAAGAGACTAGTACCTAAAAACCCAAAATCGAAGTAAGGCAATGTACTTGTGCTCCAGTTAAGCTAAGACCCAACTAACCATAAGGATATATAGGTATGCACTACGAATAAAGCTAAGCAACAAACAGAAAGTAAACACACAAAACATACCTGGTACAAAACATACCTGGTGTCTTATACCACCGGTAAATATAAACAACACAACAAAATCCACAGTGACTTCCCCCTTATGCCCGGTGAGAAAAAAGAATACGAAGGTAATACACTAGGGTCCAGGAAAGTAAAATAGAGCAGTATCATGCAGTGCAAACACCATTCTCTCAATAAGTGCCAATCTCAGGGCCTCTGCCTAAACAATGCCAAACTATGGGTTCGCGCCCGGAAGGACCGCATATCTAATTAACTGTAGGGTTTATGCCCTCAGGGTCTACGTCCCGAAGGACCACACCTCTAATCAAATGTCGGTTCTAGCTCCCCATCAGTGCCAAACTTAGGGTTCGCACCCCGGAGGACTACGCCTCTAATAAAATATAGGGTCCGTGCCCCATCAGTGAAAAACTTAGGGTCTGCACCTCTAATAAAATGTAGGGTCCGTGTCCCATCAGTACCCAACTCACCACAAACAATAATACACCAGTTCCTTAACATGATATAGCAATAACAATATTGATATTAATGAAAACAGAAAGTAACCGGAGTCTAGGATCAACCAAAGGCCACTAGCTAAGAGCTTATCTCACCATACTCGTCGTTCAACAAACAGAACAACTCCCAAGATCTGTGGCCCCCCACGGGTGAGGCCAGGACCCAGGCATGCAATCCTTCACCCTCTATTCCCTTTCATGGGCCCCCAGAATCCAACAACGATATCAACTAAAAATACAACGATCAACCTAAAGCCCAACCCATACTACTGGCCATATCACAAGCACAAAATAATAGCCCAGCCTACAATGCACGTATATAAACCTAGCCTACCTGAGCACCGTTAAAAGTCCCCATAATATGCGCACTGTGGGGCCAAAGCTCCAATATAGCCAAAGTCACCCAAAACTATAAAATTACAAATCCAGGGATTAAAATATAAAGAATGAGACCCATCTTGCAATTAGAAGCCCAGGTAAAAAAATAGGCCCCAAAAAAGGCCTGCAGGTCCCCACATCCCAGGATATTAAAATAAAAATACCACCATGAAGCTTGGCTTAAGGAATACATGGTTCAATTTTGAGCCTAGACAGACCACCTGAAGGTTCTCAAAATAGCCCGGAAGTGGCGTGATCAAAACTTCCAAATGTTGCATATGCAATTACAGCTAAAGGGATGAATTATGCACCAAAATTAAGATGCAACTTGATCTCTGGGTATAATCTTAACCCAACTAGAAAAGCTAATAATAATAATATTGGAAGAACCCATTATTATCAAGAAAGGGACAAAACCTCATTCCCACTATTAAAAATGACGGGGAAAGCTTACCAAAGAAGGTGTGATCTAAAATTTTGAGGAAGGGGTTTATATACTTCCAAGGATTTGTTCATTGTGATCACGTAGGCAAAGGGACCCGATTTTCATGAGAGGATGCACCACCCATCATGATACAATGACTAGGGATTGCGATCACGAAGAATACGCAGGAAAATCTTCATCGTGATCATGTGAAGGGAGGACGCAATTACATGGAATAGTAGGAGCAAGTATCGCGATCACGTGGGGTAGCTCCACGATGGTCAAGAAGAAATCCACCTGCTCCAGATACTATTTTGACAGTAGAAAACTATAATAAGGAAAATGCTAGGAACACCACCAAAAATGTGTTCGGGGTCTAAATTACACAAACAAACTATGCATGCATACCCAAAATGATATCCCTAAATCAATGCATAGACAAAATTAGGATACAAGGTTGTTTCGAAAGAATGTTGACCAAGTCAACATCGTAGGCAAAAATTCACTTCCACCCACAACCTAAAAAATACAACTGCATCCCCAAGAAGCAAACTAATTACTCAAGCAGCCTAAAATTAACATTCCGGAGCTGATGGAATCATCGAAATTGATCCGATGCACCGATCACCAAAAGACCACCTAGGCTCCAAAATGAGCTTTAGTTGGACTGAATTTCCACAAAATAGCCCAAACTCAAAATGGAAGCCCAGGACATAAACTCAAGGTCCACCAAGACCAAAGTCGACATTACCAAAACTGTCGAAATTCTATTTCAAGCATATTTACTTTAAAGTTCCACTATTTTAAAACTGAAACTTCAAAATAGGGAAACTTAGATAGAGGGCAGACGAGCTACCAGGGCACCGAGCTACTAGTCCCAGGAAGTCATAATTGAATTGGGGTAACTACTAGACAAATCTAAGGACAAAAAATAACAGAAAACAAGGAAATGATAGAATGCACCATTACACTGTTATTCATCAGAGAGGACATGATTGTGTAAGATAAACAAGAGACAATTTGGAGAAACCAAGAGCAGCTAGCGTTCTTGCTGATTAGCTCTTCTTCTATCACAAAGTTCTCCTAGTTTGGATCCAGGATACCTATCTTGTATTATTGACCTATTGTGTGTTGTATTTTATATTATTCTATGTATAGATGCTCTACATCTATGATACTAGGTTCTAGGGGATTTTCTTTCGATTGTGTATTCTGTATCCTTCTTCTATATCTTCTCTTCATCTCCTTTCTCTTTTCTTTTGGAACTTGGTACTGGACCATCGCTTAATGCTCTAGACTAGGGTTATTCTTGTAAAAAATTTGGATGTAGAAGTTAGTACAACTCAATTTTTTGATCCGTGACATCAAAAGAGCCATTAACCATGACTGCTTTGATAGTTCTTTATCAAAATAGTCACAAAATTTTACTCCAAACTCAAAATGACGAACCGTTTGATGAATTAGAAAATATTCTTCAAGGTCATTAATTTTATAGGTTGTGGGACACATAACTCTTTATATTTTATGAGATTTGATCATTTGAATTTATCCCTAAAAGGAACTTATATGAAAAAATGAATCGGTAAAAAGTCTTTGAACTCAACTTTGTATAGGGTTTTTAGGACCTTAATTTAAGACCCAAGATCTTCACACACTTAGAATTTGATATTAACACCTAGTTTAAAGTAAGAACTCATTTTGTCTGAGTCTAAA
>JBDJHY010166894.1:0-12437 GCA_039654485.1 Withania somnifera | reverse complement strand
CCTGGTTAGGCTGAGTGCCATTGTTGTTCTTGTTTACTTCCTACCCCCTTGCATTTTTATCTTCATATTATTTGTACCCCGGCCTATGGGGGGAGGTCATGCTAGGTCCTTGGTTGATTTTTTTATTCCTGCCGGCGGGATAGGGCATCAGGTAGGCTTTGTTTGTTTTTTTTGTGCTTGTACCCAGTGGCCTTATGGGGGTCCTTTTGGGTTAGTGTATGTCCTACACTTAACTTTCCTTGATGGTTATGGTATTTTTGATTCACCTATCTTGACTCTATTTGTGCTCAACTGGAGCCCAGGTACGCGTTCTGCTTTTTATATCTTAAGATTATGTGGTAGACAACTTTTCTGTGGGATAGAAGTACATAGACCTAAGTGCTTAAATTACTATGTTTTCCTTAATGTACCTAGATGGTTACTCTTACCTGTATTTAGTTTTGATTATATAGTAGACTTTTTTTTTTCATTCTCGTACTACCCTAATTTAATTTCCTCACCTTTACTTTACTTGTGCCTTACTTTATACTGGTCGACTTATGATGCCTACTGGGTACCTGTGTTTATGGTACTCCTACTACACTTCTGCACTGCTTTTGTTGTGTAGATATCGATAGGGGTCATCAGAGATGATGAGATCGTGCTTAGTAGGTTGCTATCATACCAAAAACTATAGTGAGCTTTTGGTATCCGAGATAATCATATCTTTTATCTGTTATAGATTACTCTATTTTGTCCATAGAAGGCCTTGTTTAGTTTGTACATATTTAGGAGATTTTATATGTATATACCTTTTGGATACTCTGATTTGTAGCTCCATATGCTGATGATACTAGGTTTGGGTAGGGTTTTGTATATAAGTATGTTATTGTTGTCTATTTCTTCTGTTCTTTTATTATTATTGGTTGTGAGCTGTGATATGGCCTATTGATTGTCTCTTAGGTCATAGGGCTACACTTTCCTACAAATGGGTTGTAAGCTCCATCATGATCCAATTTTCAGGTCGTGAAAAAGTTGTATCAAAGATTAGGTCCACCAGTTCTTCAGCATTGGAAAAAGTACCTAGTAAAGTCCTGTGGATCTGTACGTAGACGTCCGTATCGAATTTTTAGGAGGCTATATGGTACCTTAGGAAAGATTTCATCTCTTGGTTCTTATAGTACATTGTCATTTGTACCAATTTCTGGAAACTTACTTGGCTTTATTTTTTCGTAGATGGTACATACTCGTTCCTCATCCGTAGATAGATACCCTCCTACATCAGATTAGTGGCCCCCATCTAGGGTCTCAGAAGGATTTGTTGAGGGTATCTAATAGATCTACACTCTTCCTGGTTTATCTCATCCTAGTATAGCTACAGTTGACCCATTGATTCAGTCACAGTGGTCCCACATACCTCCTTAGCAATATACACAGACACTTCCATCCAGGATCCAGCAGATGTTGTAGCATATGTTATATATGATTGGTAGGATATCAACAAAGACACCACATTATTTATCTTAGTAAGCGACGTAGGGTGTTCCGCCTACCAGAGTATCTACATCCCCAGAGTACCACCTATTCAGCTACCATTTTAGGACACTCTTACATCTACTTTGACACCAACTCCAACTGTTCTAGCTCTGAGGTGAGGGAGATATTGGACCATTTCCTCTAAATTGCACTATCCAGGTTCTCTAGAGGAGATAATCAGGACCTCCATGAGTTTATAGCAGCATGAGAGGAGAGATTGAGGAATTTATAGATATTGGAGACACACGAGGTTGACTTTACTATATATTTTCTTGAGCGGTTTGCCAATCACCGGTGGAGAGCATACAAAGATCGCAAGTACGTGCCTAGGAGCACATGAGAGTTGCTATGTGTTCAGTTTGCAGGCATACAACAGGGTACTATGAAATTTTTTGAGTATGAGGCTCCGTTCATCGATCTTTCTAGACATGATAGAGATTTATTGCCTATAAAGGAGGAGAGGATTCATTGTTTTCCTTATGGTTAGGGGTTGGATCTATGTGATAAGGTGAGTGGATGTTAGTGTTTAAGAAGTCTTTTTTGGATATCGCTGATGATGCTCGCAGTACAGAGATATTGGCTCGCGAGGCCCAACAGGGAAACAAGAAGAGATAGTGACACTAAGGCAGCTATTCGATTCCTGGTATGCACCTAGAGATTATTGTAGGAGAGATCATGCTAGTGATAGTACTAGGACTTACTATAAACTTCAGACTTAGGACAGAGTAATCAGCCCGCAAGAGGCCCAATTTTAGGTTCTTAGAGTCATGACGGTTCTAGTAGCTGCATAAGGTCCGGGATGAGTATTTTTAGTATGCTGAGTGTGGGCATTATTCTAGGGATTATCCTTGGGTAACCAAAGTTAGAAGACCAGGGCCTTGTTTTAATTGCAGGCAAATAAGGAACATAGACAAAAATTGTCCTCGCGTAAGGCTACTTAGATTGTCGATTAACCTGCTTAGCTAATTCAAATAGAACCACCGTTTAAAGATGGCCAGACAGCAGCTCGAGGATCTAGGGAAGGAGGGCATAGGGTAGGAGCTTGGGGAAAGGAGGCGAGTAGCAGGCCAAGGGCCACTGTCAACTTTATTCCATACCAGACTGAGTTGAGGTTGAGGCTTCAAATGCCTTTGTGACTGGCAAATTATTAGTATGTGGGCACTCATCTTTGACTTTATTTGATTTTGGATCCACTTTATCATATATGTTGGTATACTTTATTGCTTATTTGGGTGTTTCTAGTGCGCATTTACCTATTCCATTGAATGTGGCAACCCCTGTGGGTGAGGCCCAAATGGTAGATCGGGTTTATAGATCTGTCCTTGTGACTATTCAGGGGTGTGACACCCAAGATAATTTAATTAAGTTAGATATGTTGGATTTTGATGTGATTTTGGTCATAGACTGGTTATCCCCTCACCATGTGGTCCTGAATTGTTACACCAAGACCGTGACCTTATCTGTTCCCAGTGTACTGCTGATAGTATGGCAGGGACCTACTAGCCACTCCTCAGGTCGGTTTATATCTTGTTCTAGGCATGTACGCTTATTGTTAGGAATGTCCTACTTACTTGGCCCATGTTAGAGTTTTTAGTACTGACCCTCCTTCCTCTGAGTATGTGACACTTGTTAGTGAGTCTTTAGACATGTTTCCTACTAATTTACCTTGCCTCCCACCTAAGCATAATAACGACTTTGCAATTGAGGTTGAGCGGGCACCAGGTTATTTATATTGCCTTATATCACATAGCCCTAGAAGAGCTTTGTGAGTTGAGTGTTCAGCTATAGACTTGCTTGATAGAGGCTTTATCTATCCTAATATATCACCTTGGAGTGTCCCAGTGTTGTTTATGAAGAAGAAGGAGGGGTCTACACAGATATGTATCGACTATAGGTAGCTGAACAAGGTGACTATCAAGAATAAGTATCCCCTATCATGCATTAATGATTTATTTTACCAGCTACAGGGTGCCACAGTGTTTTATAAAATTTATTTGAGATCTGGTTACCAACAAATGAGGATTTGGGCTCAGCATATCTCGAAGACAGCTTTCTAGATGAGATATGGGCATTATGAGTTTCTGGTGATGTCATTTGGGCTAACTAATGCCCCTGCGGCCTTTATAGACTTGATGACTCTTTAGGTCCTATTTAGACTCTTTCTGATTGTATTTATTGATGATATATTGGTTTACTTATAGAGTCAAGCGACAAATGAAAGTACCCGAGGATAGTGATTCAAACTTTAAGGACTGAGCCTTTCTATGCCAAGATCTCAAAGTATGAGTTCTAGTTGGAGTCTGTTGTATTCTTGGGCCATGTGGTGTCTGGAGGTGGTATTAGAGTTGATCCGGCTAAGGTTTCCACACTTTGTGATTGGCCTCAACTACCACCCTTTTAGAGATCCACAGTGTCCTTGGGTTAGCTGGATATTACCATTAATTTGTTTAGGGTTTTTCATCTATCGTAACTCCTTTAACTAGATTGACGTAAAACTATATTTCTTTCTATTAGTCATCTAAGTGTGAATCTAGAAATTTTAGGCTAAAGGTGTTGCTGACTACTGCCTAGTTCTTGCCTTTCCAGTTTAGGGTCAACCCTACATATTTATTGTGATGCTTTAGGTATTGGTTTGGGTTATATTCTAATGCAGCAGGGTCATGTTATAGCGTATACATCTCGGCAGCTGAAGGATCACGAGCGCAACTACCCTAACCATGACTTAGAGTTGTCAGTGGTAGCTTTTGCCTCAAGATTTGGAGGTACTATCTATATATGGTCCTTGTGAGATTTATACTGATCACCACAGGCTGCAGTACATTTTGAGTCAGAAGGAGCTTAACTTCAGACAGAGGAGGGGTTAAGATCCTGAAGGACTATGATCTGGATCTAGGTAAGTCTAATGTAGTTGTACATGCCTTAAACAGAAAGGCAGTAAGTATGGGTATCCTAGCTTCTATTCAGTTTCAGAGACACTGTTGGCTCGGGATATCCAGTCCTTAGTCATCAAGCAAGTTAGGTTGGATATTTCAGAACCAGAGTGGGTTATTGCATATGTTGAATCTAGGCCGGATTTATTTTATCAGATTTAACAGCACTAGTATGAGTACCCCTATCTAGTTCATCTAAAAAAGAGAAGGTTTTGAAGGGTGACTTCAGTTGGTCCACAATAAATTCAAAGAGTATGTTGTGGGTTCATGGTCGCCTTTCTGTTCTAAGGGTTGGTGGGTTGATTCAAACGTTGTTGTATGAGGCTCATCATTCCAGATACACTATCAATCTAGGTACTGTGAGGATATATCGTGACTTTAGGTAGCATTATATGTGGTAGGGAATAAGGATAGCTATAGCATCTTTGGTGTCTGGTTTTTTGAACTGCCAATAGGTGAAGTTTGAGCACTAGAGATTAGACGGTGAGATTAATATGGTTTTTGCTTCAGTTTTTCCTCGTGCATCTATGGGTAATGACTATATTTAGGTTATCATGGGTTAATTGACCAAGTCATCACATTCTCTGCCGATACATTCAACTTGGGGTGTTGAGACTTAGCTGAACTATATGTACGCAGGGTGGTTAGGGCTTTATGGGGTACCAATTTCTATCATATGGGATAGAGGAACACAATTTATATCTTGATTTTTTAGGACAGTATAGAGAAAGATAGGTACCGAGGTTGCTTTAAGAATAACATTTCACCCTCAGATTGATGGGTAGTTTGAGAGGGATATTCAGTTACTTCATGACATATTATGGGCCAATACCTTTAATTTTGGTGGTAGCTACCATTGGCAGAGTTTTCGTATAATGATAATTATCATTCCAGAATTCAGATGGTGCCCTTTGAGGCCTTTATGGTAGGCATTGCCAATCACTTGTTGGTTGGTTTTGTGGTAGAGATACTTCACCCCAGAGTTCATATTGGATTCAGCATACGGTTGATAGGGTCAAAGTTATTCAGGATCGATTCAGTCTGCTCAGAGCAGGCAGAAGTCCTATATGGATCGTAGGCTTCGGCCCTTAGAGTTCAATTCTAGCAATAAGGTCTTTCTTTGGGTGTCGCCTATGAAGGGAGTTATGAGATTTGGTAGGCGGGGTAAGCTATCATTCATCTGGTATTTCATGTGTCTACGTTTTGCTGGCAAGTGTTGGACTCGTCCCATGTGCTTCACCAAGATTCAGTTTAATTAGATGACCCTGTTGACCTATGTTGAGGATTCAGAGGCCATTATGGACAGATATGTGAGGCGGCTCATATCCTGAGATATCCTGGTTGTGAAGGTTCATTGGGTGCATCGACCAATTAAGAAGTCTACCTTGGAGATAGAGAATGATATACGGATCTACTATCCAAATCTGTTTGAGCCTTTAGGTACTACCCTTTACTTTATATTCTAGGATGAAATTCCTTTACAGAACTGATTTTAGACCAAGTATCCACTTCTGTTCGAGCCTTCAAGTACTACTGTTTTAAAAGCTTAAACTTGAAATGGTGGAACTTGAGAGTGAATTCTTAGTAATAAAGCTCAAAATTAGATCTGCTAGTTTCTCTAGCTCCAGAATGCCGACTTTGGTCTATTTGGACCTTTAGTTCAATTTCCAAGGCTTTCATTTTTAGTTTGAGCTATTTTATTAAAATTTATTTCAACTAGAGTTTATTTTGAAACTGAGAATGATCATGGTGATCAGTGCGCCTGATTAGAATTCTTACACTTCCATCTACTCCATAATGTTGAATTTGGGCTTGTAAGGTCATTGGTTCAGTTTTCGAGGTGTCCAACTTATCTTGGGAGCCCGTGTGGAAAGTTAGAAAGTTGTTAGCTTTGGTTCAGTTTGGCTTGGGGGTCATTTCTACTCAAACAATCTTATATAGTCATTTCAACGATTCCACTAAGTCTGGGATGTCATTTCTATGTTATTTACATATTTTTTTTCCAAAATACATGCCCGATTCTATTATGAGCCCTTGTTTGGAGTTTTAGGAATTGTTGAAACACAGTTGTTTTACTGTCAAAAATGCAAGTACGGTGCCTTCATCGCGATCATGGGCTAGGGGCACAATTGTAGAAGTCTGGGTCATTTTTCATCGCAATTGTGTGGCCTTGTTCCGCGATTGCGTAGCTAAGCAAAACTGTGCATTGCTATTGCAATAGCGATACCCTTTCCAGGATAGCATACGGTGGCATTCTCGAGGGCTGCGATCGCATGGCCTAGATAAGATCGCATGGCCTGGTTTGATCGTGGGTCCTGGCAATCTCTATATATATGGGTCATTTTCATCTTTAGTCATTATTTCCAACTCCGGTTTTCCTCTATATATCTCTAAATATATATTGATCTCTAGAGTGTGATTCGAGGGATATTGTTGGCTATCATTGGAATAGTGTTCAGACATTATTAAAAGCATTTTTCATTGGTTTATGGTATGTTTTCTTGTTTAATTTACACTCTTAATTCTTTAATAATCTCTTAATTAGTACATAAATTTTCTTAGCCAATTGAGGAACTATTTGGGGTCCGATTGAGCTCATTTTCGAACCACATGTTCCTTGAGCTAAGGCCTACCTCCTGGTAATTTTTATTTTATATTTTGAGTTACAAGGTCCACTAGATTTTTTTAGTCCTGATTCCCTACCCAAATTTAACTTGGAAATATGGGTCTCACTCTTCACCTTTTGACCCGTAGAGTGAGTTTCTTCTAGTTTTGAGCTGTTTTAGGTGATTTTGTGGCATTTCAATCTTCTCTCTATGTTAGTGGACTTGCTTCAGCATCCATGTAGGCTAGGCATACGTTTCCTTTATATTGGACTACTTTAGGGTATTTGTGTGGTGTGGCCAGCTATGTGGGATGGTTTATAGGTCGGTTTCCTTTCTGAATTGATATTTTTTCTATTTTAACCTATTTTAGAGGTCCTATGAAGGGCCGTAGAGGGACTTGGGCTGTGTGTAGAGTCCCGGCCTTGCTGAGAGTGGCCTTGGACCTTAGTGATTGTGGTATGCCATATTATTACCTCGTGCAAGGTGTGTTCATAGCTGGTGGACTTCGACCATTATTAGGTTGTGTTGAGAGTGCTTTTTGTAATTATGTTGCTCCACATTATACATTATGTTAATATCTCGAGTTGTGGCTAGCTGGTGGGACCCAATGTTTGTTTATTATGGCAAGAACTTAACAAAGACAAAAATGGGATTTTCTGAACTATAGAAAATTAGAAAGAGTTTTCTGTGGATTAATCTCCACAACTGCGACACAATATGGAACTATTTTCATAGTTAAAAATGGACTAAATCTTTTAGGTTTCTATACGTACCATAATGAGTTGATATCTGGGGTGGGACCTCCCTTGTTGAGTTGAGAGCTAACATTTTGGGAGAGGGAACTCCCGTTCTTAGTCATGAGATTTTGTATCAGAGATGGGACCTTCTGTGCTTAGTTGAGCGCTATTAATTAGAGGTGGGACCTCCCATGCTCAGTTGTGAGTTGTTGTATTAGAGGTCGACCTCATGTTCTTAGTTGAGGGCTATTATTTAGAGGTGGACCTCGTATGCTGGACTGAGATCTACTGTTTAAAGGTATTTGTTAGGCGGAGAGCCATTGTTGTTCTTCTTTACTTCCACCCCCTTGCATTCATCTCTTTGCATTTTTTGTACCCTTCAATCCTACGTGGGATGTCACGATAGGTCCTTGGTTGATCTATTTGTGCCTTCTAGCTGTTTGTTTCGTATACTTGTACCCAATAGCCCTATGTGGGTTCTTTTGGGCTAATATTTGTCCTTTACTTACTTTTCCTTGATGATTATAATAACTTTTAATCCATATCTTGACCTTTTTTTATGCTTAACTAGAGCCCAGATACACATTTTGCTCTTTTGTATCTCAAGACTATATGGTAGATAGTTGTGTTGTGGGACAAAAGTATATAGACCTACGTGCTTAAATTACTGTATTTTCCTTACTGTTCCCACATTGTTACTTTACCTATTCTTAGTTTTGATAATTTGGTAGACTTTATTCCTGCTTTCATTCTCGTATTGCCCTACTTTACTTTCCTCGTCTTTACTTTACTTGTGCTTTACTTTAGCCCAATTGGCCTATGATGCCTACTGGGTACTTGTGTTTATGGTACTCATATTGTACTTTTGCAATATTTTTGTGGTGCAGATATTGGTATGGGTCATTAGAGATAACGGGATCATGCTGTGTAGGTTGCTATTATACTGAAGACTACGGTGAGCCTTTAGTATCCGAGCTGATCGTGTCTTCCGGCTGTTATATCTTGCTCTATATTTTCCATAGCAGGCCTTGTTTAGTTTGTACTTTTGTAGGATCTTATATATATATATATATATAGACCTTTTGGATAATCTGATTTGTAGCTCTATGTGCTGATAATACTGGGTTTTGGGCAGGTTGTGTATATATGTATGTTGTTGCTACCTATTTCTTCCATTCTTTTATTATTATAGGTTGTGTGCTATGATATGGCCTATTGTTTGTCGCTACGAGATATAGGGTTAGGCTTTCTTACAAGTAGGTTGTAGGCGTCATCATGATCCAATTTTAGGTCGTTACATTGCCTCCCTTGAGAGGTATTGAACATCAAATAGATTTTGTGTTGGGTTCTCAAATCCCAAACCGGACTTCTTATAGAAGCTACCTAGAGGAGACCAACGAGCTTCAAAGGCAAGTAGAGGAACTTATTGAGAAGGGTTTAGTGCAAGAGGGTTTGAGTCCCTATGACATAGTCATCTTATTTCTAAAGAATTATGGCACTTGGAGAATGTGTGTGATTGTAGGGCGGATAACAAGATTACCGTCAAGTATATATAGGCACCCGATTCCAAGGTTAGATGATATGCTAGATGAAATTTGGTGCAAGAATGTTTCCCAAAATTGATCTAAGGAGTTGATATCAAAATATCCGAATGAAATGAGAATATGAATGAAAAACGTCTTTCAAAATAAAGTATGGGCTCTATAGTGGCTAATTATGCCATTTGGGTTGACAAATGCTCCAAGCACCTTCATGCGGCTTATGAACCACATGTTGAAGTCTTTTATAAATAAGTTTGTTATCATTTATTTTGAAGACATTCTTTTTTATAGTTAATCCATGGAGGATCATGTTAAGCACTTGAGGCAAGTTCTTAAGTGCTTTACAAGGAGCAATTGTTTTCTAATTCCAAGAAATGTTCATTTTGTGTGGACAAGGTCGTTTATTTGGGTTTTTTGGTGAGTTATCAAGGGTTAGAGGTCAATAAGGAGAATATTGAAGCCACTAGAACTTGGCCTACACCAACCAATGCTATCGAGGTTAAAAGTTTCCATGGTCTAGCAAGTTTCTACTGGTGGTTTGTGAACAATTTTAGTACAATTACTTCTCTTTTGACCGAGCTTGTGAAAAAGGATGACACTTTATTTAGGGAGAACATCAAGAGGAGGCCTTTAAGGACTTCAAAGGGTGTTGAATTCTGTACCACTCCTATAATTACCCAACTTTATCAAGCTATTTGAAGTGGAGTGTGATGCCTCCAGAGTAGGTATTGAGGGGTTGATGTAAGAAATTAGTCTATTGGCTTACTTTAGTGATAAGTTGAAAGGAGCTTCATTGAATTATCCACCTATGAGAAAGATCTTTATGCACTTGTGTGGGTATTGGCCCATTGGCAACACTATCTTTGGCATAAGGAATTTGTGATGAGGATTGACTATGAGTCCTTAAAGCACCTCAAGGGACAACATAAGTTGAACAAGCGGCATGGAAAGATCAAGTTCTTTGAAACTTTTCCATATGTGATTCATTACAATCAAGGCAAAGATATGTGGTAGCAGATGCACTATCAAGAAGATATGTGTTGATCAATACCTTAGCATCCAAGTTGATGGGATTTGAAATCCCCAAGGAGTTCTATGCTTCAAACTCCAATTTCAAGGGTACATTTGATAAATTGATCCAAGTTCGCATGTGGATAGATTCCATTTGGATGAGGCTACTTGTTTAAAGATAAGAGACTATGTATTTCCATGAGCTCGTTGAAGGAGTTATTTCTTAGAGAAGCGCATTATGGAGGCTTAATGGGACATCTTCGGAGGACCAAGACACTTGACATCCTCAAAGATCAATTTTATTAGCCTCTATTGAAGCATGACATGGAAAAGCTATATGGTCAATGCCTACAGTGCAAACAAGCTAAATCAACTTCAAGCCCAAAGTAAGTATACTCCTTTTCATACTCCTAGTGGTTCTTGGATGGATATTTCTATGGATTTTGTATTGGGATTTCCTAGAACTAGTAGAGGTCATGATAGCATTTTTGAGGTAGTAGATAGGTTCTCAAAGATGGATTATTTTAGACCATGCCAAAAATGTAATGATACATCTCATATGGCATCCTTGTTTGTTTCTTATGCTCTTAAATTGAATGGAGTTCCTAGAACTATTGTTAGTGATGGGGATCCTAAATTCCTTAGTCATTTTTAGAAGAATATTTGAGGAATACTCGGTACTAAGCTTTGCTTTTCTACTTATTTCCACTCTCAAACGGATGGGAAAACTAACGTAGTGAACCAAACTTTAGGTAAATTGCTTTATTGTATGATTAGGGGGTCCCCAACTTCTTTGTAAGATCGTTTACCTTTAATTGAAGCATGTTATGGCTTTAATCCTTTGGTACCCTAATCCTAACCTCTTTATCAAGTGATGTAGTTGTTAGTCTAGATGCAAAACAAAAGGAAAAGGAGTTGTTAGAGATTCATTCACAAGTTAAGGATGCCATTGAGTTGAACAAGTCCAAATTGACTTGCAAGAGGATTCATAGACGAAAAAGTGTGATGTTTGAGCCCAATGATTGGGTATGCGTGCACTTTTGTAAGGAGAGATTTCCCCATGATAGAAAAAGAAGCTAATCCCGAGGGGTGATTGGCCTTTCAAAGTGCTTCAGCGAATAAAAAACAATGCCGACAAAATTAATTTGCTCAGTAAGTATAATATAAGTGATGTTGTTAATGTAAGTGACCTCTCATCTTGTGTTTTAGGTACGGAGACAGACTCGAGGATGAATTCTCTTCAAGAAGGGAGGATGCTACTTTCTCGAGAAGCAAGTATCCTTCAAGACTCTTCACTGGGAGCTAAGTTAAGGACTTGTGGGACTTATAAGCCATGTTCATGAGGAGAGAAGATTTGAAAGGACTAAAAATCCGTTAAGGAAGAGTTTAAAACTTCTAGGAGGCTCAACCAAGAAATAAGGAGCAATCTGGAATTCTGGGCAATGAAAAGTGCATCATTGGAAATACAAATGCTAAATCTGTAATGGCCCTTGTCTATTCTGCGAGTCGCACTTCTAGCAATGCATGAATACTAGATATTGGAACTCTGGGTGATTGGAATTGCACATTTGGTGATAGGAAGACCTATTCAGCGCTGGAAATGTGAAAAATATGTGATCCACAATCATTCCACTATAGAAACACAACTTCATTTTGAACTTAGACTTAGTTTATGCTTGGTTATAGAAGTTTGGAGACTTTCTCTTATTCTCATAGCATAGTAGTCTACTTGATTGTTACTTGTTACTTATTTGAGAGTGTAATATCCTAGCGCTTAGGAGTGAATTCTTGTAGTTGGTTTCTAACTTATTTGTTCAATTAATTAATAATTTTCCCATTTGTGGCTAATCTCTTGGGTTAATTATTATTAGCTTAATTGGGTTTCAATATACTCAAGTTGGTAAGATAGTTAACAGAGGTACCTAGTCCTTTTTTATCTATTATCTGATTCAATTTTATTGAATCTCACATAGCTCTAATCTTCTTTCTGTGTTTGATATTGACCCTTGTTAGATACCTAACTATGGTCGTATCAAGTAACCTATGCATGCTCATTTTAGGGTTATAATTCAGCTTTTGTCTCCTATCTTGTTCATA
>JBDJHY010166883.1:548-12437 GCA_039654485.1 Withania somnifera | reverse complement strand
TGTTCTTGACATTATTTTTGATTTAGGTACATTTATGTGATATTTCCCTACTTGTTATTATCACCCTTTACCTTGCTTATGCTTTCTTTTACCCAGTCGGCCTATAATGCCTTCTGGGTACCTATTATTTTTGATACTCACGCTATGGTTATGCCTTTTTTATGATATAGATCCTAGTATGAGTCATCATAGTAGACACGATCATGCGAGATAGTTTGGAGATGTTTCAGGGGTTATGGTGAGTAGTAAGTATTCTTGTTGACTGGTTCTCCTTATGTCATCAGAGTTGTCCTAACTTGGATTCTGGATAGATGTCTTGTAGTTTTTGCCCCGTTATGGGTTGTGTTTTGTACTATTCTGTATATATATGCTATATAACTATGATACCAGGTTCTGGGGGATTTACTTTATGTTATGTATTTATGTATTCTCTTTCTGCTTTGTCTCTTGTTCTCCTTTCTCTTAATGCTCTAGGCTGGGGTTTAAGATTATCTACAGAAGGGATGTATATGCCATCACAACTCGATTTTCGGATCATAAAAGAGTGGTATCATAGATCTAAATTCACTGGTGTCTTTGGCTGTAGGAGAAAGTGTCTGGTAAAGTCCCGTGGATTGGTACGTAGATGTTCTATCCTATCTTCAGGAACTACAATTTGCTCTTTAAGGAAGACCCTCACTTCTTAACTCCTTGTGTGCGTCATACTTTTGAGTTCTTTAGAATTTGATTTTGCTTCACTCTTTTCAAATGACTAGGAAGAGGCCTTCGATAGGTACTAGTGAGGTTCCTTCATGTATTCTTAGAGTTTCAAAGTCTGGAATGAGCATTAGAGATCCACCTTACCAGCCACAGACTTTGAGAGTTGCACAGGTTCCAGTAGGAGTTGCTGTCATACCAGTTATTTAAAGTACCATGGTTCATACAAAGGTACTAGTGGGTGCTTCGATGGGAGCATCAGATGGGGATGAGTTTGTTGGCTTCCAGTAGGGGTCTTTGACTATTAAGAACTATGCAATTATGTTTGAAAGGGTGGCCAAATATACCCTTGTGATTCATGCCACAAGATATGGAAGGGTGTTGAGTTTCTTTAAGGGATTAGTCTTGCTGCTCCATTTGGAGACTAAGCACTTTTTTCCAGCGGAGCACATCCTCGATCATATTTTTTTACAGTTGATAGCCTTGGAAAGAGCCTATAATAAGGCCTATAGAGTTGGTGAATAGGAAGTCCACCAACTGGAGAGGGTAGAAGATGTTTCATATAGAGGAATCAGATGCTAGATGAATAAGTATGATGGGTTTTACTTCATGTGTGGTGAGTTAGGGAATAAGGACTTATGTTGTCCCCCTCTCGGGGTGCTCATGTCATAATAGCTTGGTAAGAGTAGCCAGAGTTTAGATCAGGTTCGTTCGGTTTAGGCTTTGATTTATCAGGATGTTTTTAGTGATTCCCAATCGGTGAATGGATTGTATCATAGATAGAGACTTTAACGGTGGATTTAGATAGCTCAGTCCAGTCAGCCTATTCAGGCCTTCTTATAGTCAGTCGATAGTGGTCATAGTAGATAGCTCGTCAAGGGTACATTTTCAAATTCGTAGGGTTGTAGGGTCCAAGGTATTTCATCTAGAGGTTCTAGATGGTGAAAAGCCTCTTAGGTTTGATATGAATGTGAGGTTGTGTGAAATTATGCTAGAGATTTCGCTTGGTGCAGGTCCATTCAATCAATAATAGTTGTAGTGTTGGATTTACTGTTAGTTGGAGTGAGTCGTAGCTTTGGTTGTTCTTTTTTATTAGCCGAGGAGTTGGTTACTGGGCCAACAAGTACCCTATGTGTGGATGTCTTGGTCAAGTTGGTCAACAGAGTCTTCCAATAGTTTCTTGTCCTTCGTATTCCGATATAGTGTAGGGTGTTGTGGGTGAGCTACCTTCAAGCCTTATTCATAACATAATTTTATTTATTCCCTACTTAGTTGGCTTATGTTGACTTTGGTGTGACTCCAATATATTTCTATCTAACTTTATTTATGCTAGTTTGAGTGGGTTTACCTTTGTTATCATGTGTCATAAGCTGGGTTTAGGACTTCTTCCTATCCCTTGATTGTTCGTGGCCCTCCTTTATATGGTATTCGGTGGCACCTGGGTTGTGATTCCTATTGGAAAGCCGAGCCTTATCTTTTAGCATAGAGAGTGCCTGTGATTTCCCATAATGTTGTGGGTCTGTGATTCGAAGGCCGAGTTTCTTTTCTTTGGAGGGCCTTGCTATATCTTATCTGAAATCTGGGTGCCTTTGTCTTGTCCTACCTTAAGTGGTAGATATTGTTCATAGGGTCCTTCCTCGGGTATAAGAAGGGATTTTTTTAGTGGCGGATCCTAGTGATGGATTTGAGTTGCTTGGGTAGTTTAGCTTGTAGATATTGTGATATCGTGGAGTTGGGCCTTATGTTGATTGGTGGCCTTAGTGATTTTGTCAAGCATGGTCAGGTTACCCTATTTTCCCTAGTTACTGGGTTGTTGTATTGTGATTATATCTTACCTGTTACCGGTGTACTTCAACACGTGATAGGGGTGTTTAGGCCCTTGCTGATTGAGATCTATTTTATGTTCAGTTCAGGCAGTCAGTTCCTCGGGAGTACTTATGAGAATTTCATGTTCGATGTTTCTTCATCCTTGGAGGAATATGCCCTGTTATACAATGGTGATCTTTTTTCGATCGCGAGTTGTCCGATAACTCGACTTTGTGACGCACATTATCCAAGGATGCTATTGGTCGATCCTTGGGAAATAAAGTGGATAATTCTTGTGATTAAATAGGTCACTCCTTCTGTTTGATTTACCTCGGTTATGGATTGGTTGTAAAGGAGATAACTTATCCTTTACCATGTCTAGTCAAATAATGTCTCAAATCTTACCTCTTGGGTTCCATCGATTGTGTTTGCTAGTGGTTAGTCTCTGTAAGTGCTGACATACAACTATTTTGGTAGGTGATAATGCTTTTTCAGTGGTGAAAGAATGTTTTGGTACTCTAGAGAATTTCGTACGTCGGGTTATATTATGTATTTTGAATCTTAGTCAATTAATGCGACTGTGCAAGCCTTAGACATCGTGATTGGATACTGATTTGGTTTCTGCTGCGATCTTTTGTGTTTATATTAGTGACTGCTTTATATTGGGTTTGCAATTCAGCTTTGGGTAGTAATGAGGCAGTGGTAGTTGAGTTTACATTTGTGACTGAGATTATTGACAGTATGTGAGTAGGATGACAGAGTATCATGGGATGATCTCTCCTTTGAGTTTCAGAGGTCTTTTTTGCTTGATTCACAATTGATTTCAGGTTAATGCGTTGATTTTGGTGATCGAGAGTCAGATAGTTATTATGAATTCAGTCTCTAAGTTGTAATTAGGGTTGGCTTTGTAGGAAGGGACAACTACCATTTGTGGTACCTAATATTGTTAGTTAGTCGGTCGGTATCAGTTGTTTTTGAGTTATTGAGTTCGTGATGTTGTTAGTCAATTATCCCCGTGGAACTCATAGTCATGGGATCTCTCATGCAGGGTTTAGTTAGGTCTTGATGATGTTTTATGGATGGACACTTCTCTGTGTGGTTCTGGAGTCAATGACCTTGTTCAGACTATTCTTAGTGAAGCCTATTATACTGGATACTCTATAAATCTGGCATAACGAAGATGTGCTGAAAGTTTTGCTATTAGGTAATGTTCGAAAGGTTCTTCACGTACACGGGTTTCTAGTTTTATCATTTCAGACAGAGGCACTTAGTTCACTTATCGATTTTGGAGAATAGTATAGTGCTTATTTCCATCCATAGACCGACAGCCTGTCCGAGCAGATCATTTAGGTACTTCAAAATACACTACAAGCTTCGGTCCTAGATTTTTGTAGTAGTTGGAGTTGGCACTTGGCCTTGATAAAGTTTAATATGATGACAATGCGATTACAGTGTCCATATGGCACTATTCGAGATTTAATAAGGTAAGCATTGCAGATTTCCATTTGGTTGGTATAATAGTATCGGGACTTGCCTCAGACTTCGAATTTGATCTACGATACTATAGAGAGAATCAGACTTATTCAGTTTAGATTTCAGATAGCACAGAAGACAAAGGAGCTATACTGAGTATCGATTTTGCCTCTTGCGTTTAGTGCTGGGAATTAGATGTTTGTGGATTTATTAGGGCAATATGAGGTTATGAAGTAGATTAGCGATGTTTCACCTCTAGAGTTGATAGCGGTTCACCCTATCTTCCACGTCTTTGTGATGCATCATTACGTGCTAGACCCTTCCAATATAGATCAACATATGATCCATACATCCTTATTTTTGTTTCATATTTTAGATATGCCTTTCTTCTTAAATTTCGCGGATGAAAGTTCCTTTAGTGGGGGATGTTGTAATGATATTCGGTGTTATTTTTGTATTTTCGTGGCTTATGGTTAGTGTGTTCTTGTAAATTCCTCAAGTTATTTTTGACTTATTAGGACCTGTTAGTTAGGATCCCTGACTGTTCTGTCGTGTTTATCTCGATTTTTCCATTATGAAGAGTTTTAACTTTGTAATTGGGTGCTTCAAGAATATATTTCTTGGAGATGTGTTCAAAATTGAAATTTGTCAATTCCGCTAGCTCCGGAACATGGACATTCTTCTAGAGGGATTTTTGGTTTGAATCCCGGGCTTTCGTTGAAGTGTGGTATCGCTAAATTTGATCGTTTTATTTTAAATAATAATCATGTCCCTCTCTTTAATAAAAATAAAAGATATATTTTAGCATCATCCTAAACTATTGACTAGGCTATGAAATATTTTTTTGAAATAGTATAACCTCATACCTTATTATTTTGCAAGAAATAGGGTCTTAATTATAGTTTTTATCCATGGGATTGGTTTTTGGTAGTTCTACGATAGTTTCTACTGGGTAATTTCTTGATTTTTTTAATTGTAAAGTTTTATGTATTATATTAATTTTCCGAGCTTGTTTCTTCACTTTCTACCATTGGTTTGAGCTTAATTTTGTACTACATGACCTATGTGCTTTACGCGGTGGTATACATATTTTATTTTCTGAGCTACAAGGGTCCACAGACCCGTTTTTAGTTTAGATTTTGACCCTACTATTTATATAGAAATATGGGTCTTGTTTTACTCATCTTGACACATGAATTATGTTTTTGCTAGCCTCATGCAATTTCGAGCTTTGTTCGTCATTATTTGAATATTCTAGAGAGAATTTCGAGGTTATATCTAGAATTCAGGTAGACTACGACTTACTTATTTCAGAATCGGTATTTAGTATTGTATATGCTTGGTAAATTGCCAAATTGGGGTTGGGTCACTAGTTTGGAGCCCCATTGCAGTGAATGTCTTGGCCTATGACCTATTTAATTGGATTTAACGTTTTCTATACTCCCCTATGACTATAGGGCTCTCCTGAGTGGTTGAATGCTGTCTCTGGAATGTAGTGAGGTTAGGGAGGGGGTTACACTGGTGGTTAAAGCATAGCAACTATTCCTTGGATTGTTGTACTGGTGGCTTAGGGCCGATTTAGGTAGGCTGATTGTTCTGTGTACTTTATGAGGTATTGTGTATGATTGGTATCTATATGGGTACTTGATTGTAGCTAGCCAAATATGATTTTTCTGGATAGTTAGCAGCCCTATGCGATAATTTTGTACCCTATCTCGGTGCGGGTCTGGTGGTGAGTTGTACTGGCCTGAGCTGTGATAGATTCATGTTTCCCCTATATGGGTATGTGCTTATCCCTTTACGGGGCCCCTCTGGGAAGTTATGGCATCTTTGTCTCGATTAATTGTGGCTCAGAGTTATAGTTGGTCTAAGAGAGGGTGTACATTTGTGACTAGGGCTTGACAACCATTCTATAGATTCTAATTAGTAGCCTTAGACTAGTTTAGTCTATTGATTGGTTTTATGTTGCGAGCATACATTACTATTTTTAAAAGGTAACTTGGATGTTGACAGAGTAACAACTGAAAACTATTTTCTTATTCATTATATGTATCAACGATTGCGGTAGCAGTATGGAGCTATTTTCTCACACTACGGAATCCTATTTTCTCACCATCACTGTAGTTCCTGGATATTGCCTATGAGGCGAAAATTAGATTATACTGAGACTTGGTTTACCTTCATGGGAATACCTTAGGTTTTCCACTGAGATTTGATATACAAGCTGAGCTCGAGTTTTTACATTTCTGCCTTGATAACTATGCCACTAGTTGGCCTTTCTAAGTGGATTTTATACGTGGGACTATATCTCTCCATGGACCCTATGACACTGGGTGGCTATGCCTGAGATACTACTACTCGGTATGAGCTTCATTTTGGGGGAGGGGTAAGAATACAGAGAAACTTTTGTGGGTCGTCTCCTAGCAGAATCTTTATTTCGGGGAGGGTGTGTATGGGCACTATTACTTTTCAGCTCCCTATTCATTGCATCCTTATGCATTGATTTGTTCTCTTTAGGACTTAAAGGGGAGTACCTATTGGGTTACTTGGTTTCTTGGTTGTACCTATAGGTAGTATGGAATGCCGACTGGATTTGCTTGCTAGTAGACTTTGTTTTTTCCTTTCTGTCTCTTGTTGGTACCATTCTTGCACTTGCTGTTAGCTTAGCTTGTTATACATTTTATTTCTCTTATTGGTTTTTCCTTATGCTGGTTACTTTGGAGCTCTTTCTACATGTCGCGTTTGATCATGATTTTCTTGTGGCCCAGGTTCTTTGTGTTATGCCTTGATAGTTGACTTTTCTTTATACTTTTTAGCTGATGCTGCACACACTGATAGCTGATCCTTTACCGCACTTTCTAGCTATTACTGCATTTATCCCTTTTCTGATTTTCATTATGTGATTTCTCTATTTGCTTATGATCGATTTTTTATCTTGCTTATGCTTTATATTTTTTGGTCGGCCTATTATGCCTAATGAGTACCCGTTGTTTGTGGTACTCACGCTACACTTCTACATCTTTCTATGATGCATGTCTTAGCATGAGTCATTAGATAGGACATGATTGTGCAAGCAAGTTTGCTAATGTTCCAGGAGAACAGTGAGCAGTCGGTGTTCATGCTGATCAGTCTTCCTTCTATCATCACAGCTGTTCTAACTGGAGCCTAGATATCTATTTTGTAGTTTTTTACTTCATTGGGGGTTGTATTGTGTATTATTCTGTATATAGATTCTCGGCAGCCAAGACACTAGGTTTTGGGGGATTTACTTTCTGTTGTGTATTTTTTGTTTCTCCTTCTTCTTCCTCTCTTCTTTTCCTTCTCTTTTCTTTTGACATTTGATACTAGCTCGTCGCTACCTCCTCTATGCCGGAGTTAGCCTTATCTACAGGTTGGATGTAGACGGCATCACAACTCGATTTCTCCGATTGTGAAATTCTTTTTTAAATAAAAGAGTAGAGATATATAATTTGTAATTCATATTTATTTATTTATTTATTCAAATAATTTCTAATTTCTAGTTTATCAAATTAAATAATTCTTTACAGACATGTTATTAATATTAGAATTTATACTTTTCTACGTGTTCGTGAATTTAAATCAAATAAACTCACATTTTAAGTATTTTATTTATGTAACCGAATTTGGAATTTATCCTCTTCCATTCAAATATAATTGTTTCAAAAGATAATTTCATTATTTATTAGTTACACTTTTGCCTCATGAAAAATTCTCAATTAAAAATACAAAAAATTAAATAACTTCAAAATTAGAATTTCTAAAAAAAATATAAATACAGTTACAAACAAACAATAACTAATTATGCTAACTTAATTAATTTGTCTTAATAACTTACATATGCAACGATCATGGCATGCCACTTGACATGATTCAAAGCAAATTTTTCTTACTTTTAACTTTTTAATTATAATAATATATATAGAGAAAAAGAGATTAAAAGATAATTTTGTCATTTCAAAATTTTCGCTTATTCGTCCATATTATTTAGTCACTGGGTGACTTTATTAATTTCTGAATGTGCATAATTACCCTCTACGGGGCCATGTTCATTATGATTATGATGCCCCATTGCATGTTTATTTGATGCACGTTATTTGTTTACTCTTTAAGCTCTACTACTGATATTGATGATTGTATATTTTATATTCACTTCATCTATTTTTACTAATTCAAAATTAATTTAGCATACTATGTAAGAGCCGTTAATAAATAACATATAAAATGAAAATCTTATTATATTACTATTTAATTTAATAAATTTAAATTTTTAAAAAGTACAATAAAAATGAATATATCTAATAATAAAGATAACTTACAGCGTAAGTGATAAATTTTCTCATTATTTTTTAGATTATACAAGTATATGTGAATATCTAATTTTATTATAGTGAAGTGTTGGTGTTTGGACTTCAATTGATGACAATAAATATAATCAAGAATCTTACAACAGTTAGCTCACAAATCAAGTTTACTAGAATTGCTCACTGATTCACAAAAGTAAAATGATCAATGCAAAAGAAATGCTAAGAAAAGTTAATAGATGTGACCATTAATGAATAAGACTTTTAAAAAGGAGTTGAAAATCTCCAACAACTTCCTCATTTATTGAAGCTTCAAGGGGTGGAAAAGAAGAAGATCAATGCGGTATCAAACTTATTCTTGGGAAGAGTCCACCATCATAAAACTCTTTCCAAAGATCAATTCCTTTGGGTTATTTCAACGGCTAGTTTCCACATTAATTTAAGAAACTAGTCTTCAAGAGGAGAAGTATGCTTTATAAGTTCTGAAACTAATTTTTCTTTTCTCTACTTTTAATACACATTGTATTACTTTATGTAAACTAGTATTGACAAAAAAGAAAGGAGTAAACAAGTCATAAGAAAGGAGGAAACAACTCAAGGGAGACATACATAAAAAAATTAAAGTATTTGTTGGGATCCTAACAGAATCAGTATTCATTATGATCACGTTGACTTAAACAGACTCAGTATATCACTGTGTGTTCGCTGAGCCCCTAACAAATTCAGTAGATTTGATGTATTCATTGAGATCCTAACAGACTCAGTAGGTTGTGTCAGGCTAAGGTCTTGAATTGGCTATGCATTTTCTAATAGACTCAATTATTTTTTAACAAATTATAACACTACATTATTTAAAACTCATTAGAGAATAGAGAAAAATAGTGAAACCCTCTTACAACTCAAGGAGACTAGATTAAGGCTCATTTTGAGTCCCAATAAGTATAAACATATCGTGTGTACATTTTCCTCTTTGCACAAATTGTGTGTACATTTTTCTCTTTGCACAACTATTATATTATGTGTTCACCAAACGCAGAAACAATTGACTAGATATGTAAGATAGTGACTAAGGGAAAAGAAAAATTACAATTCATTCCCCACCCTCTTGCATTTTTAATTGGTATTACAGCAAGGTGTTACATTTATTTTCTAACAACAATGAGTAAATTTCATGGCTCAATATATTGCTGGAGCTTTATTCCAAGAGGTTACTTCTAGATCAAGACCACCTTATTTTAATGGAAAATATTTCTCTCATTTGAAAATAAGTATGGAGACTTTCATAAAGTCATATGATGTCAAAACATGAAGGGTGATAAAGATGAAAGATGTACCAATTCCTTCACACCAAAACAAAGATGGGTCTATAAGTGATACTACTCATTCATTAGACAACTACACAAATAAACTGATAGAGATTATTTGAATAAACTTCAAAGCTAAAAATATTCTCTACAACTCTATCATTGGATAAGTATGTTAGAAAATCTCATGTTGTGAGACTGAAAATGAAATGTACGATAAACCAGAAGTCATTTATGAAGGAACTGACAATGTCAAGAAAATCATTGTGAGTCTACTAGTATGTGATTTTGAGATTTTTGAAATAAGGTATGGGTAATCAGTAGAAAGAAATGTTCTTAAGATTAGAAGAATCATTGGAGAACTAAAAATCGCTAGCAAGGTCTATCCAATACAAGATCAAATTATAAGAATTTTTAGGAATCTTTCCGCTTAATGAAATGATAAGTTGTTTCCATTAAAAGTATAAACATCAATGACTTTCTTATGATGAACTCAAAGGAGATCTCGTTGCTTAATAAAAATATCATTTAAACAAAAAGTGTCAAGAAGAACACAAAAAAAGTTATTGCATTCAAAGCAACTGAAGAGACAAACGATGAAGAAAATGGAGTCAAAAAAGATGAAGAAGCCCTTATAACTAAATCTGTGATAAAAAATCTTCAAAAAATAAAGATCAACAGAAAAGATAAGTAAAATTACTCCAAATAAAGAAACAACTCAAATCAGACATACAATAATATTTAATGTTATGACTGTGAAAAGTATGGACATTTATGCTACAAACTGTCTTGAAACAAGAGATGAATCTTATAGTAATTGCTCAAAAACAAAGAATTTAGCAGATGAAGATACATCAGAAGATGTCAAAATAAACTCATCATACATATGTTTCATGTCTCAAGGATAAACAAGTAAGGTAATATCATTTATTTATAGTAACAGTGATCAATTAAAAGAATTACTAGATCAAACTATCACAGATTTAAGTCATGTTTACAATAATCTAAAAGACCTTGAAAGAGAGAAAAAGGGTTGGAAATAAAATTTAAAGTAACTGCAATTGAAAGAGACATGCTTGAAGAAGAATTTTTTCAACTCAAAGCTGAGTTCTGAAATCAGAAAACGACTTCAAGAAAAGAATTCAATAAATTTAATCAGTCTACTCCTTTATATAAAATACTAGTAAATAAAAACTTCATAATCCATTTCATTTCTCCACTAGTAGCAGAAGTCAAAATAGATGTTGCTAGTCAAACCACTGATTACATATCTGCTAGTAGCACATCCTTCAAAGAAAAACTGGTAATAAATTTTTTCTCCACCCTAGTTATTATTATGGTAAAATTGGTCATAAATATAAAAAATATAAATCTTTTTTCATCTACTCCCATAAATAGGTATGAAAACCCCCAAAATATGTTAAAAACATTAATCATATAGGACCAAAAAAGAAACTAGTTTGAGTTTGTTTTGTAGTATCTATGTGATGAGCTTGTAAAGATGCTAAAAAACCTTGATACACAAGCAAGTTCCTAAAATATAAGACAAGAAATCGGTGAAGTAGAAGTGGTATTATATAATGGACACCCATATGAAACCATTGGTTGGCTTCTAGAAAGTCAACTACAAAGGAAGAATATATGAATTTAGCCGATGACATCTCTACCAAATGAGAGAGTAGATAAGCTAGCTAAGAAAACAACTATCAAAGTTTCTTGAAAAAGTTCTGACTCCTCATCATATAAAGATTACATTAAATCTCTTGATTATAATATAGTCCCAAGAAATGACTCTTGAGTTCTCCCATATCTGTCGTATTGTTTTCTTAAATGCTGAAGCATGCTCCATAATTTTTTTTAATCTTTTAAGTTGCTATTTTAAAATTCTTATCATCCCTAGATATAATTTTAAACGGACTCTTATTACTTTATTTCCCTCTACTCTTTAAAACTTTTTCAATATTTCTATATAATACTTGTCCCTTCACTCTGACTAACACATATCCTCAAATGGTTCCATACCAAATAATCTTTACCTTACCAGTAAGGAAGAGTCCTAGAAATCTTAAGAAAAAAATTCTCTCATTTCTCCTAACCAATTTTTAGTTCAAAAGAGTCACGTTTATTGAACTCACTATCTCTAAGTCATACCTTAAAATATTTTCACATTGAAACTCCTTTTGCTAATTCCAAAAAAAAGGGAAGTTTGCTGCTAAGATTGATACGCCCCTCGATCCGGGAGGATCTCGATACGTATCGTTGACCAAAATAAGAAAAAGACAAACACG
>JBDJHY010166862.1:0-12438 GCA_039654485.1 Withania somnifera | reverse complement strand
TTTGTCCCGATTTTGACTTCAACTCTTTTTAAGTCTCCGAACACACCTGGGACCCTATGAACACAAACCATATATGATTTTGAGTGTAAAAACTATTCTAGAATATTGGAATCATAAAAATGGGAATCTGAGGTCTTTATGACCTGATACACCCCATCCTCAGTAAATTATAAATTTTAAGCTAGAGTATCGAGACTTATCCGGAACTCATGGAACACTATGCAAACCTTCTCCTAGACTGAGTTCGACCTCCCAGATCCAAAGGAATCGAAAAAATCTGAATTTGAGTGCTAAATCATCAAATATCGATCAAAGTCCTACTTTAGCCTCAAAATCCAATATTATCCCGTAAAATACATTATAGTTAATATGAAAAGTCTAGAATTTATAATGATAGTCTTTCTAGATTTCTTTACGAGGCCCGAACTCAAGATAAGTCCCAAAACTCAACACTAGGACTCCAATCACTTTCGCAATTCCTAAATTTTACAACTTTTATCTCCAATTCCCTACCCAACACCGCAAACTAAGAAATTCAGACTTGGCAAAACTCTCAGGAAAGAGTAAATGGTAATTTTGCAGAAAATGCCCAAAATGACCTTCGGGGTCATTACATCATCCACCATTAAACATCATGTTCGTCCCTGAACATAAAGAGATAGAAAATACCTGAGGCCTCAAAAAGTTATAGATATTAGGCACACATATCAAATTCAATCTCCTATGTGACCTCTCAAATTGGGCAGTTCTTCCACTGAACTTTCACTGAAGCAATCTCCTTGGTCCTTAATTTTCTTACCTAGTTGTCTAAGATAGCTACCGACTCCTCCTCATAAGTCAAATCTGGGTCCAACATCACAGAATCATAGTGAATAACATGGGAATCATTCGGGATATACTTCCAAAGAATGGAGACATGGAAGGTAGGATGCATCGCCGATAAGCTAGCTGGCAAGACCGAGTTATAGTCTACCTCTACAACCCACTCTAGGATCTCAAACGGGTGAATGAATCGAGGGCTAAGCTTGTCCTTCTTCCCGAATATCATCACACCCTTCATGGGTGATTCTGTTAGCATAACACGATCACTCTCCATAAACTATAAGGATCAAACCCGTCGGTCTGCATAACTATTCTTCCTACTCTAGGCTGTCAAGAATTGGCTCTGAATAACTCAAACCTGTTTCATAGCATCATGGAGAAATTTTTTATAGACAACTCTCACCTCAAATACATTAAACCAACCGATCGGAGATCTACATCTCCTATCGTACAATGCCTCAAAATGAGCCATGTGGATAGTGGAGTAGTAGATGTTTTTATAAGCAAACTCCACTAACAGTAAATGTTTATCCCAATGATCTATGAAGTCTAAAACGCAAGCACGTAGCATATCCTACAAAACCTGAATAGTCCGCTTAGACTGGCCACTCGTTTGAGGGTGAAAGGTTGTACTCATATCAAGCTGGGTGCCCAATCCATGTTGTAAAGCTCTTCAAAAATGCAAAGTGAACAAGGAAACACAATCTGAAATGATTGAAATAAGGATTTCATGCAACTGTACAATTTGACTGAGGTAAATCTCTGCTAGCTTCTCAGCTGTATAATCAACCTTGACCAGAATGAAATAGAAAGATTTAGTCAATCGATCCATAATAACCCAAATAAATTCATATCCACCCATTTTTCTAGAAAAACCCACAACGAAATCCATGGTAATCAGCTCCCACTTCCACGAAGGAATGGGCATCCTCTGTGACACTCCGTCTGGTCTCTAATCCTCAAGTTTAACATGATGACAGTTTACACATCTAGATACAACCCCATTATATCTTTCTTCATATCGCACCACCAATAGTGCTGGCTCAAATTGTGATACATTTTTTCCTTTATCGGATGGATAAAATACCTCGAATTATGTGCCTCTTGCATAATCAAACAAGTCAAATCACCAAACTTAGGCATACATATTCGGCTACCAATCCTTAAAACACCCTCTGAGTCTAGAAAAGTTTTCTTTGCCTTTTTCCTCAATACTTTTTCTCTGATGATACACAACTTCTCATCCTCGAACTATTTTCCTTAATATGATCCACAAGGAAAGAGAGAGACTGAAAAATTCAAGGGTTCCTTCATCATCTGAAATCTACAAGTGAATGAAACTATTCGCCGAACTCTGAACCACCCGGGATAAAGGTCGCATCTCAGTCCGAATCAAAGCAAAACTACCCTTACTAGCTGATTTCCTATTCAAAACATCATCTATATTGTTTGCCTTCCCCCGATGTTAAATAATAGTCATATCATAGCATTTAAGTAACTGAACCCACAATTGTTGCCTCAAGTTAAGATCCCTCTGACTAAAGATATACTGAAGACTCTGGTGATCATCGAACACCTTATAATGAACCCTATATAAATAATGACGCCATAATTTCAACAACAATACCATGATCGCCAACTCAAGATCATGCACAGGGTAGTTTTTTTCATGAGTCTTCAATTGTCTAAAAACATTAGCAATGAGTTTACCCTTTTGCATTAACACAACATCCAAACCAACTAGATAAGCATCACTATAAATGGTGAAAGGCTAGCCTCTATAAGCAAGGTCAATACTAAGGATGAAGTCAATAAGTCCTTAAGCCTCTGAAAACTCTCCTCGCACTCATTCGACCACTGAAAAGAAACATTTATTTAGATCAACCGAGTCAATGGTTCCACGCTAGAAGAAAACCCCAGAATTAATTTGCGATTGTACCCTGCCAAGCTAATAAAACTGTAAATATCTATATGGGAAATAGGCCTAGTCCAACCATGGACTACCTCAATTTTGGAAGGATCGACCATGGTGTCCCAAAAATGATATTGAGCTAAGACAAAACTCGCACTTAGTGAACTTGGCATACAACTGCTCCTCTCTCAAACGCTGGAGTACTAATTTCAATCCTTGAATGGACAAAGATATCATCAATTAAAACAATTATGAAGAAGTCTAAATAGGGCCGGAACACTCCATCATCAGCTGAATGACATAACCAAAAATATATAATGCCCATGTGGGTGCAAAAAATATCTTAGGGATGTCTGATGCCTTGATCCTCAGATGATGATAGACAGACCTCAAATCAATCTTTCTAAACACTGAAGCACCCTGCACCTAATCAAATAAATCATTGATCCAAGGAACTGGTTACTTATTATTGATAATAATCGGTTAAGTTTTCAGTAATCAATGCACATCTTCATATATCTATCTTTATTTTTCACAAACAAAATAGGAGCACCCCATGGAGATACACTTGGTCTAATAAACCCCTTGTCCAGAAAATCCTGAATCTGCTCCTTCAATTCCTTTAGGTCAGTCAGAGTCATATGGTATGGAGGAATAGAAATAGGCTTAGTGTCTAATTCCAAATCAATAGCAAAATTGATGTCCCTATTAGGGGGAACACCTAGAAGGTCAGAAGAGAAGACATTCGAGAACTCACAAACAACTGGTATAGAGTCCAACGGAGGAGTATCACCACTGGTATCTTGAATAAAGGCTAAATAAGAAAGACTACTCCTATCAATGGTTTTTATACATGAATAAAAGAGATCACCCACTAGGATAAGAGCCCTTAAAACCTTTCCACTCGATTATAGGAATACCCGACATATCTACGGTAACTATTTTGGAATAACAATCTAAGACTACATGGTAAGGAGAATCAGAATAACATTAAGGTCTAGCATGTCAAGAAGGATCAAATCTATCCCAAGTGTCATACCCTACCACAGAAACAACACTGGATTGGTACACTTGATCCACTACTAAAGAATCTCCTATGGGTGTAGAAAGGTAGAGTAGGTAGAAAATCAATCATCATATCAAATCCAGTAGCAAAATAGGTAGACACATATGAATAAGTAGAACCATGATCAGATAATAGCGAAGTAGGTCGGTGGAAAACTAGAACAATCTATGTAATCATTACATCTGAGGCCATGACCTCCAGTCTACTAGGGAATACATAGCAGTAACCTCCGTCACTGCTCGAAGGCACATCTCCCTTACCAGCACCCACTAAAACCATTGCCTTTCTGTCATCTCTACCAAGAGTCTGACCACCCCTGCCAATCTGTATCCTGCCCCAACCTTTTATCGGAGGCCCTGGTGCTCTAACTAGATCTGGGAAGTAGAATGGGATCCTCTCTATACTCTATACAGGCAGAACCTCTGATCCCGTCTCCCCACAAGTGAAATAGAAAACCTACAACATAAGTCGTTGCATCTATCTGGATGAATTCGAATAACCACCACGATTAGCTTGTCCCTGCTGGGAACCCTGATAAATCTGCCACTGATTGAAGGAATTGTGAGTGGTATACTCATTCTCATAGTCTTGCATTGTAGCATGAACTAGTCTCTAACAATGAGAGGATCCACCTTTTCTGAATAAACTCCTACCACGAGGTGTAGAACCTAAAGACTGACCATACGAACGGGACCTTTTTCCCCTAGTGTACCTAAACTCCTCATGCTCAATCAATTCGGCCTCCTTGGCTGCACCAACTATCTCAACAAAAGATTCCCCCAAACTGTGCAAACTGAACACTGTCATATGGATGGTATAATCCAATCCTCGAACAAATGGTGGATCCTGTCAGTTGAATCCCTGAGTAGTGGACTAGAAAATCTAGAAAAAATACAAAATCGAGCCTTATACTCTGACATGGTCATATCACCCTGATATAAATACTCAAACCTGCGGCGGTTCTCCTCTCTCACACTCCATGAAAGATATATTCATAGAACGCTTGATCAAACTCATCCCAAGTAATTGGAGGTGATCCAAATGGTACGAGTGCCATCACCGATGGATTGGCCTATACAACCAAAGAGATGTATATAACACTCCGTGTGAATCCTCTAGTCAAACACTCTTAAGTAACTCTCGACAGGTGGTTAAGAACTCTACGACCTCATTTTCCCTGCGGCCTTGGAAAATAGGAGGGTCTATCTTCTTAAACTCTCATAACGATGTTGCTTTTCGTCTAACATGGCCGCTCCTAGAAAAACTGGGGATCTAATACCCGGTATCTTTAACCCCTCATCTCCATGAATCGAAGGTGGTTGGTCAACCTGAGGATGAACTGTAGGAACTGTCTGCTAATGTTGATCTAGAGTTTGTTCCCATATACCATCCTGAAACCCTCTAGATGTACCAGCTGCTACCCATTGTGAGCCATAGTCTCCAATACCCTGAGAAAAGTCTCCCGAAATAATAGATAGCAGCAATATCTAGGGGTGCCTGTCCCCCAATCTCATGAACCTCTAGCTCAGGGAGGTTGCCCTATCCTGACCTCGTGCTGGTAAAGCTCTGTGACCCTTTGCTCAAATACGCTTATGCCCCATATCCCTAGCTGGTGCATCCTCAATAGGAGTGGGTTCGGTCTTTCTTCTGGCCGCTGATCTATTCCTTGCCATTGCCATAAAGTAACCTTATCTCAGAACACGAACAACTAACAAAAGACAAGAATGAAAGAAGGGAATAGTTTTCTAAAGCTTAGTAGTCTCTCAAAGATAAGTACAGATGTATCTGCACCGATCCGTGAGATTCTACTAAACGTTTTTGTGTACACATGGAGACCCATTGAACCTAGAGATCAGATACCACCTTGTCATGGCCCAAAATCCCAAGTCGTGGTGGCAACTGCCTTAATCCACCTAGACAGGTAAGCTTATACAATACTATAAGGTAAATATGAAAAGTAATAAACCAACGAGAATAAGAGAAGGGAAAAAGTCAAAAATCTGTCTATAAAACACCCAAAAACTGGTGTTACAATGTACAAGCCTCTAAATAAAGGAATACACACCCGAAGGAAATACATAGCCTTAATGTCTCGGATTCTTAAAATGGATCAAATACATGAAATAAAAAGAGTTTGGGCATCTACCAGATAACAAACAACTACCTCAACTCTCGGATCTCAAAGCCTCAGACCAAATCGGATGGAAAATAATCACATCGCTCCGGACTCTGAACCTACACAAGTGTATAAAGCAAGGGAGTGAGTACCAAATAAATAATGGGTAATTATCAATTATCCCTGGCTCGGCAATAAGACAAAATAATGAAGAACAACTAGCTAATCTGATCATCCCAACCACAATCCTTTGGACTACTAGCTGCAATTCAAATCATAGCCAAGACTTCATAATGAAAATTAAATAAAAAGTCACACATCATATCATGATATTAAGTACCAAGGCAGAACTCATAATAAATCAACCAGGTAAGGTTCTACCTCACTTGCATATCAAAACAATATTAGCTAATCATTACCAAACAACTTAATATTATATCAATGTTCAAGTGAAATTACTTATCTCATATCCAAAGGGTGACCCGATCCTTAGCCTATTTAGAGGCGGTCTCCTTCTCAAGTCCATCTCACAACTTATGGGAAAGATTCCACTTGTTGTGTTAAGGCCTTATATGTGGAGTCCATGGTACCTCAACTAGTCTTCATCCCACAAGTTCTTCTGCGTAGGAAGGTACATCTGATGCAAGCGAGAGCCAAACTTATAGAACAAAACTAATAAAAATAGGCAAGGGTAACTTCCAACAATAACAATCTCAACCTATCATAACATAGATCTCATCTATATCCATCAGTCGCTTCCAATTCACAATATTTGAGTATTTCCCCATCAATACTCATCATTTTCAATAAACATCTTAAGAATTAGAAGGTCCAGTATACTGTGATGTGTGATTTGATTGAAATTATGATTTTACATGTTTGGAAGGAGAAACTGTCATCCCAGTCAATCCAATTGGGATGCCCTGGACCTGAAATGTCACTTGGAAAGAGTAACATGGAGCTTATAATTGGAGTTTAGTAAGTACTCCCAAATAAAAAGGGAATTGATCTATGGTATATTTCATAACAGATCAAAGAAAGAGGAATTTACATTTATACCTAGTAAAAAAAAACTTTTTGTCTTGTGGAATGAACTATTTCCTTTCTTTTCGTGGGAAAAAATTATGTTCAAGTAAGCAAATATGTCATAGTTTCAAGAGTCTATCTATCGCGTTTAGACTTTAAGGGTGTGGTGGCCTAACCATCGAGGTGAACGGGACCTAATAAATTGAATAGAACAATATATAGACAAGTAAAACCCATAATATCAACAACATATAAATGAGTGAGAGAAAGATACTTCATGACATACATACTCATAAAATTTAAAATCGATGAGTATTCATCCGTGTATGTGCAATGCAATGAAGTGAAATGCAAGTTTGTCTCTTGTACCTTGTCAATACCAGACATAGAAACTCGGCCACATTGACTTTACCTCATATCAATATCATGAAAATTTCGAACATAGAACCTTAATTACGTTGCCTTACCTCATATCAATATCATGGCAATACTGGACATAGAACCTCAGCCACATTTTCTTTACCTCATATTAATAGCAAAAAAAATACCGTATAGAGAACCTCGGCACATTGCCTTTTTACATCATTATGTACCTCTTATGCATGCCTCTCAATCAATATTCAAATGCATGCAAATGATAAACACAACAATCCATGCCGAGAGGTAATGGACAATTAATGCATAATCACGGCCACTCAAGGGCTTTAACAAGATAATGGAACATGGCTTAGTTCAAGATCATGCAATAACATATAATTCGACATGGGGACAATTAAAGTAAGTAAGACAACAAGGCCCCCACACGGGCATACAATTCAAATATTATATCACAACAACACAGCTAAGGCCTCTCATGGGGATCCCCAATTAATATTTCTTATGTTAAATTAACAACAAACAATGTACTACATGTTTCCTACATAGCTTTGTAAAAGGGTCAAGCCTCCACTTGCCTTAAGAAAATGAAAAAGTGATCAAATAGGTGTCTTGCCTTCGTGTTACGTTTTCAACTCCATAAAATCTAGAAAAATAATAATTTACCCATGAGAATTTATGATATGAATTACCCATAATGTATGCCTTAACTTCCGTCCCAAAAACCAACCCAAAACCCCTTCAAAATTTGGGAAGTCCTCATAGAAATTCAAGTTACCCATGTAATAAGGATTCTAATTATTATGTTAAAATAACAATACGGATAAATTTCATGCAACGTATACGAAACAAGTCTAAAACCATATTAACAATCTCATAAAAATCTTGCATTCTAAGTAAAAGCTTACCGAAGGTCTTGAATTCCTTGAAACTTTGATGATATGATTCTTTCAAAATGATGAAATAACTCTAAAATAAGAAAAATTTCTTGGAAAACCCATACATAAACAAAGGTGTACGTGAAAACCCCAAACTACCCTTAATGAAAAAATTATCAAAATTTGAAAATTGACTAAGTGTGGAGGAACGGACAGAGGGACAGGCTATCCTAGTCTGATATAGTCTGTTACTCCACTACAGTGAAGGGGTGCATGGCACGACCCTTGGGATGGGCCGTCTCGCCCCAGTACGTTCCGTTTCTTTTTTTTTTCTTCGCGAGTTTGACTTTAACTTGTTTTAAGCCTTCAAACACATCTGGAACCCTATGAATAAAAACCATATATGAATTTTGAGTGTCAACAACATTCTGGAAACATTGGAATCATCAAAATAGGCATCTAGGTCACTGTGAACCAATACACCCCATTATCGATAAACCACAAACTTTAAGTTAGAGTATTGAAACTTATGCAAAACTCATGGAACACTATCCAAACCTTCTCTTAGACAAAGTTCAACCTTTGGATCTAACAGAATCCAACAAAATCTGAATCCGAGTGCTAAATCATCAAATAACAACCAAAGTCCTATTTTGGCCTCAAACCCAATGTTACCTGGTCAAATGAGTTATATTCAACATGAAAATTTTAGGATTGATAATGATGGTCTTCCTAGATCTATTTCCACATTATAGAGCTAACGAATTGTTGTAATTCCGTTCTGAGGCTTGAAACTCAAGATAAGGCCCAAAACTCAACACTAGGACCTCTAATCACTTATGGAATTCCCAAATTTTACAACTTTTAGCTCTAATTCCCAACCTAACCCCGCAAACTAAGCAAATAAGACTCAGGGAAGCTTTCGACAAAGTGTAAAATAGTAATATTGCCAAAACTACCTTAAATAACCTTTAAGGTCATTACGTTAGGACCCATGGGGGATAGCTAAGCCATGTACCGCCTATCAAATTAGTCACCTACCCGACACAAACTTGACCGCTAGGGACCATGGCCTCAGGTGATTCCGACAAGACTTGACCTATCAATATCTCATATTCAGATCATATTCATCTTATATCTGATCCAGTTTCACAATATTTGAACCAAACTCGTGGAACAATATCAATCTGAATAGAAAATAGTGAATTTAATATAGTATAATATGCAAGAATATGATGTATAAATTCAAATAAAATCCCTCACGCGTGCATCACCACATATAAAGTATAAAAAACAAGGCTCAACACAACACCTCAACAGGTAAATATCAATACAAGCCTCCACCCAGGCATCTCAATCAAGTAATATCAACAAGAAGATTAAAACCTCTCAATAACTCTATGAAACAATCAAAAATAGAACTCAAGCCCAAATCTCTCAAAACCATCAATGGTATCCTAATTCATCAAGTACCACACTTAATATCAACCTAGTTCCAATTTTTTAGCCCGAACAAGTAGAATGACACCCATAGAAATACTCATCATTTCATTTACGTGGCCCTCCCATCAAACTCCATTACTTCTTCTATGAAAAACAAGTAAAACATGTAGCACATAATCCTAAACACTTAGATAAAAAGTCAAAGAACCTCAGTTGCCTTCAAATTGAATCAAAATGGGTCATACTGGAGCTTTACCCTTCCTCAACGCTTTTGAAATAGCAAATATGAATAAACATAAATTACCCATGAAAAATCAGAGCCAATGATATTCATATTGCTATTTTCGAAAACCGCTATTTTCGAAAACCTAGTTCAAAAAGTCAATGAAAAAGTCAAACTCGAGGCACATGGATAAATTGAGAATTTTCTTTCAAAAATACGTTACTCATAATTTGAGGATTCTAAATATGAAATTTCATTGAAAAACGAGTAGGAATTGACCTTCAAAATCTAAAAATACAAACTCAAAGCTTTCTCCAAAAAATTTCAATTTTCAACTTTGAAAACCCAAGATTTGATGTTACAACAACATACCCAGTAAAATCATAAAATAATTAATGATTACCTAAGAGTTTTACCTCGAAAATGACCTTTAGAAATATCTCAAATTGAGTATGTAAAATCCAAAATTAAAAAATGGGGGAAAAGGTGTAAAATAGGGTTTTTTTAATATTTGCTCAGGTCATATTAATGCGATCGCGTTCAAACCCATGCGATCACGATGAAGAAAGCTAGGATCCTCACAAAAATATCCTATGTGATCATGTCAGAGGCTACGCGATAGCGAAAAGAGGAACTGGGTTGCCCATGCAATCGCATTAAGCTTTACGCAATTTGCAAAGAAAAATTTCTGCACCTATGCAATCACAGCTAGAGGCATGCAATCTCGAAGAAGGGGACATCAAACGCTAGATGACAATTGAAACTACAAAATCAAAAACTCCAAATGGACCCTCAAAATTTGTTTGAAATCTCGTACACACAAATCACATATGCTACTCCATTAAATTCAACAGTTCGGACTCAATAAAATCATCAAAATACAGATCCGAGGTTTCATTGATCCGGTATTCTCCAAGGCCAAAACTAAATGAATCATTTTACCAAATGACCAAAATGCCCTAGAATCTCCTGAAAATTTATCTGAAGCTTCTCCTAAATTAAACACCACCTTCTGAATCTAACAAAATTGACGGAATTTGAATTCGAGCATCCAACCCTCAAATATTGACCAAAGTCAAACGTAAGGTTTAACCTTCCATCTTATCTCTTCTAATAGTCCAAACCCGCCACGAAAAACCCCAAACCTGAAACTAAAGGTCTTTCTTAACCAAATTCCACATTCTGAATCTGATGAAACTGACGGAATTCCATCTTGAGACCCGTGACTCCAAATTTTGACCAAATTTAACCATCTCAACTTTGAAACCTTCAAATATCAAAAATTTTCAAAACCCACAACTTTTCACTCTAGTTTTCAACCAACTCCTTAGATGAATAAAAAACGATACATGACAACTATCGAGAAGAGCAAAATAGTATTTTTTTTAAAAAAAAAAATGTGAAGATCATTACACTATTTTTCTACACTATTAAAACATGCTATTTGTATAGAGACATGTTACATCAAATACAGAATTGTTGCAAAAAACATATGAGAACACTAGTCAAGCTGCAAAATAGAAGAAATCTGCTATAATGTTTATTGGGTTCCTATGTTGCACTAATTTGAGGGATAATTTCAATTATATTAAAAGTTATTAGTTTAAAAAATATAGCCATATTTTTATTATAAAAAAACCCAAAAAATGTACTTGCTATAAAAATTTTTTATACAAAAACAGCCACACATATAATGTAGTGTATATGTCATGTATTGATATTGTATAAGAGTTATGTAATGTATCATTATTGCATGAATAGTATATAAACATAAATGTATATTGTAAAAATATTATATAAACGTGTATCGATATTGCATATATGGCATATAAATATGTGCCAATATTATATAAATCATATATAAACGTGTATTAATAACGTTACAATAAAATTTAAAAAAAAAAAGAAATCAAGAAGCATCTGAAAAAAAAGTTGTAAAGTCTATAAATTCGTATCAAGACATTTCTGATGTACACCATTTTCTCCGCAAAAAATTTCACTTCACTATGCATAAAAATACCCACCTTTCCACCGCCTCTACTAACCTGCACACACATATTACACCCTCCATTTCAGTTGTTTTCCACAATACATATTTATAACAATACACCTTATTAGAAGCTTCATCTTCGATCAAATAATCCAGTATTCATCAGAAGAAGAAGAAGAGCAAATGGTGAAATGACCAAGTCTTTGTAATTAATTCCGCCGAGTAGCCATTATTGGTAGTAACATTGGCCGCTTGGCCATTTTAAGAAATAATTAATAAATTAGCTAAATTACGTGTAAATAAGTTTGATAGGGGTGACATTTTGCATAATTTCCCCCTAATTTAATACAGTATAGGACCCGTTGTATTTAACCTCAGCGTTAACAATGGGAGCCCAAAATCAATGTTTTCAGACTCGGCTCGGCAACCGACTCGGACCAGCTCAGGGGTCGGGGGTCAATGGGTTCGACCGGATGACTCGGACGTAAAAACTCGGTCGACTCGGATGATGTCATAATGATGTAATAAATATTTTAATACTATAAATCCTACACTAATATTTTAATGTATTTTAATATCATAAGAAG
>JBDJHY010166851.1:0-12438 GCA_039654485.1 Withania somnifera | reverse complement strand
CAATGAGAATAAAGAAAGTTTTTGGGCAAGACAAGAAAGGAACTCGCCCTTTGACACCAAGGGATAAGAGCTGATTGTTGGCGATGACTTGGTGAAGGGAATCTATGAGAGAAGACTGAACCAGCTCCCACTAAACAAAACAAGCAACAAATGGGGCTTATTCTTGAGCAAACCTTACTGTAGAAGAGGGTTGGTGATCTTATTCAGACTTTGTTGCATTAAGGCCTACTGCTCCAGGTACTCTATCCATCCGGGTGTTTCGAGGATGTATCGCAATTTGATGTAGCATTACTGGTTA
The DNA here is from genome assembly GCA_039654485.1 of Withania somnifera. Taxonomy (NCBI): domain Eukaryota; kingdom Viridiplantae; phylum Streptophyta; class Magnoliopsida; order Solanales; family Solanaceae; genus Withania; species Withania somnifera. The sequence continues at coordinate 12,140 of JBDJHY010166851.1, read as the reverse complement.
CGAGGTATGAGGAAGTCTATTTGCATCCTTTGTGTCTCGGTATTTGAACAACTAGCAGGTAAAGTTTGAAAGCCAGAAACCGAGCAGTAAGATGCAGAGGCTCCCTATTCCTGAGGGGAAATGGGAACGGATTACTATGGACTTCATCACAGGCCTTCCCAGTACTTCCATAGGGTTTGATTGCATATGGGGTCATCATGGATCGGTTGACCAAGTTAGCTCACTTCCTACAGACTCGTTCCAGTTGGGGTGCAGAGAGGTTAGTTGAACTATATGTCCATGGGGTGGTTAGACTTCATAGGGTACCGGTGTCTATCATATCCGATCATGGCGCACAGTTTACCTCACAGTTTTGGAGGTCAATTCAGAGAGAGTTAGGTACAGAGGTTGATTTGAGTACAGCATTTCATCCACAGACAGATGGGCAGTCTGAGAGGACCGTTTAAGTATATCAGGATATGTTGTATGCCTGTGTTTTTTATTTTAGAGGTAGTTGGAACAGGCACTTGGCTTGGCAAAGATTTCGTATAATAACAACTACCACTCTAGTATCCAGATGGCACCTTTGAAGCCTTGTATGGTAGGCGTTGCAGATCGCCCATTGGTTGGTTTAGTAGTGGAGGGTCAACTCCAAAGTTTGGATTGGCTCTGCGATACCACAGATCAGGTCAGACTTATTAAGGATAGGTTGCAGGCAGCCCAGAGTAGGTAGAAGTTCTACGCGAATCATAGGCTTCGGCCCCTTGAGTTCAGTTTTGGTGACTTGGTTTTCCTTAGAGTCTCATCCATGAAGAGCAATATGAGGTTTGGTAGACAGGGCAATCTTAGTTCTCGGTTCATTAGGCCATATAAGATCTTGCAGAGAGTTGGAGAGGTCTCCTACAGGCTTGCCTTACCACCTGAGTTAGCTGCAGTCCATCTATTTTTTCATGTGTCGATGCTCCGCTGCTATGTACGGAGCCATCCCATGTCCATCGAGATGATGTGTAGATTATTGAAACTTTGACCTATATTGAGGAGCTCAAGGCCATTATAAAAAGAGATGTGAGGTAGCTCAAGTCCAGGGAGATTTCGGTAGTGAAGGTTCCTTAGGCATATCGACCAATTGAGGAGGCTACATCGAAAATAGAGTGTGATATGCGGCTCAGTATCCATATCTGTTCGAGCCTTCAGGTACTACTCTCTCCTTGACTTTCGAGGATGAAAGTCCTTTTTAGTGGTAGATGTTGTAATGACCCGCTCGGTCACTTTCTTGCATTTCTTCTTTTCTTATGCTTAGATCATCTATGACTTGCTGAGATCGATAGTTCGGTCCCCTGGCGACTCGTTTTCTTATTATCTCAGTTTTTTTATTTTGAAGTTTCACTTTTGAAATAGTGGAACTTGAGAGTGAAATGGTAGAAAATGCACTCAAAATGAAATTTCGATAGTTCTGTTAGCTTTGAAAGGCCGACTTTGGTCTAGGTAGACCTTAAGTTTATGTCCTGGGCTTTCATTTTGAGTTTGGGTTGTTTTTTGGAGATTCAGCCCAACCAAACCTCATTTTGGAGCATGGGTAGCCTTTAAATGATCAGAGCATTGGATCAGGATTTCATCATCTCCAAAATGTTGATTTTGGGCCAGTTGAGCCATTGGCTTGCTTCCCGAGGTGCTTGGGCTTGTTTTGAGTAGGTTTTTGGAAGTCCTTAGTTAGGCTCCATTTTGATCCTTTTGACTTCGGGTTTTTTCACTTAAATAGCCTCGGATTGTCATTTTGTCGATTCCGTTGAATTTTTGGTGTGTTTTCCACCCAAAATATACTTTTGGTTTGCTAGAATTGGACTCTGAATGCTCGTTTTAGACCCCACAGAGTTTTTCCAATTTTCCCTTGGTTGCTGCAGGTCACAGACCGCCCCAGTGGCCCTTGGGTCGCCCTGGCGTAGCCTCATCTGCCCCCAAGGGGCTGCCTTGGCGAAGCTCACCCCAGCGCCCAGGCAGTCGCCCCAGCAGGTCGCGTCTGTGGCCAAAAGGTGCAGCGACCCCTTGCAGCCAAAAAGGCACCCAGCGACCCCTTGCAGCCTATAAATAGGGCATCACCCCTTTCATTTTTAGCATTTGCCACATTGTTTTTTAGTACTCCCTTGAGGTTGTGAGTTGAGTTCTAGGTGTTCTAAGTCTAGGAGAACTTCGAGAGTTACGAGGGTGATTGTGGGAGTTCACGACGCTTAGTTTTCTGGGTAATTCTCATTATTTCTGTTTTTCTTTAATTGTGCAAAATATTTTTATTTAATTACTTTAGACCTAGTTTTACCCTTCGATTCGATATCGCCTTAATCTCATTTTTGGACCATGAGTCCCTCGAGCTGAGGGTTATGCGCTAGTATATTTAGTTTGTATTTTTAGGCTACAGGGCCCACTTCCTGACCCATGTTGCTAATTGCAATATGGGTCTTATTGTTCATATTTTGACTCCTAGACTTGTATTTGTTTAATTTCGGTGGTATCAGTGTTGGAGCTTCGGGTTCACCATGTGTGCACCTCAGGGATTTTCATCGTCATCCAGGTAAGTTAGGTTTATTATGTGAACTATAGACTGGGTTATTATTATTATGCGTGTGATATGGCTAGTAGTGTGGGCTGGGTTAATTAGGTTGATCGTCATTTTCGATTGATATTCTTGTTGATTACTGGAGGCCGTGATTGAGCATAGAGGGTGAAGGGTTGCATGTCCAAGTATGGCCACCGTGTAGAGGCCATTAACCTTAGGAATTGCGTTAGTTATCACGCGATGAGTTGTGAGGTGAGCTGTGTGGTAAGCTCTTAGCTGGTGGCCTTTGGCCAATTCTAGACTCCGTTTACCTTCCGTTTCTGTTGTTATCTGTCCTATTGTTGCTACTGTACTGATATTTTTGTATATTTACTGCTTGGGCTAGTTATTGGCACTAAAGGGCTGGGCCCTCATTTTGTTATTGGCACTAAAGGGTTGGGCCTTTGTTTTGATATTGGCACTAAAGGGTTGGGCCTCGTTTTGTTACTGGCACTGACAGGGGGTGTGTGCCGAGGTTGATACTATTCTACTTTACTTTCCTGCGCCCCTGTGTATTTTCCTTAGTATGGTGTGTGCTCACTGGGCTTAAGGGGGAAGTATGGTGGGTTTTACTGTGTTGTTTATGCTTATCGACGGGATGGGGCGCTAGGTAGGATATGTTGTATTGTTTGTACTTACCGGTGGTATGCGATGCCGATAGGTTCTTGCGTGTTTACTTTTATTCTATATTTAGTGGTATCCTTCTATTCGATCCTTATTCGTGGTTCTTTCATACATGGTATCATGTTTAGTGAGGTTTGATCAAGCTAGAGAACATGTATGTTTCCTTATTTTGCTATGGGTTTCAGATTTTAGACTCTGTAGTCTGTATCTACCATGTTTAGTTCATGTAGTTCTATACTAGTACATTCGATATCTTACTCTTCTACTTATATTAGTTTTACTGATTCCTCACTATTTCTGCACCCTTATCGTCCTATTTTACTTCCTCAATTTATTACTTGTATTTTATTTTAACCCAGTCGACCGATAATGTCTACTAGGTACCTTATTTGGTACTCATGCTGTACTTCTATACTTTTTTCATAGTGCAAATACCAACAGGGGTTATTAGAAACGCCGAGATCGTATGGAGTAGACTTAGCTAACTTGCGGAGATTACAGTGAGCTTTGTCGTCCGAGCCGACCGTGATTTCCTTGAATCTGGCTTGCTTTATTCGGTGCACAGTAGGCCCTGCATTGTATTATCTTTTATAGGAGATTTTTATTTTGTATCTTTTGATTATCCTGTATAGTAGCTCCATATGCCACTGACACTAGGTTTTGAGAATTTGTCTTTTGTATGATTCCCTATTATCTTCCGTTATTATGTATTATTTATGCTTTCCTTTTCTGCATTGGCTATTCCGAGATTTTATAGCCCATTGCGTGTAGCTTCGGGCTGTAGGGTTGGGCTTGTCTACAGGAGGATTGTAGATGCCATCACGACCTGACACCTACCCGAAGGTACATCAAAGAAAACAAGTGCTAAAAGTAACACGAATATGAAGCATGCTAAAAGTAAATGTATATGCTCTTCCTCCAGTACCCGTAGTTTCAGAAAGCATGACCCATGGAAGAAGTTCTCCATATACCTACTACTCCACTGTATACCCCTCCTCTGGTTACCTATGTGCTCCCACTAGAACGATAGCATCCATGGTGGGAGTCCCACATACTATCTCAATTGTCATAATTAAAATCCCACAACTGTCATATCTTAGGTCTTAATGAATGAGGCCGAGCATCATCGGGTTTAAAACTAGTCAAAACTCAATATTCATGCCCAAGTATGTCTGGGACTAAATTTAGGTAACTGATAATAATCAACATTCGACATAGGAATGAAGTTATAAGTGCTAGCAAGGTCAAACGGCACCAACTTTTAGGGCCTGGACTAAACTAGGTTAGAAACAAGAGTACCTGTTGCCCAAACAACAATCGGATTTAAAACATTTAAAGGAAAACCATGACCAACCCATTTTAAATAAACAATTCATTTATAAAATAATTTTTTGGTACCCATAATTAAGCTAGAATCGATGTTTGGTACCCATGGCCCTTTTTCTGCATCAGTGAAGCACCAACACCAGCAACGCTAACTTTTACTAAAATGGGTATAAATTCCTCATACAGACACGAAAAATGATGATTTATTTTGTGTTGGTTTGAAATTTTGATACAAATCTAATGGAACTATCCAAACACCAAAAAGAGATTATTAATTTCAGGTGGTAATATTAGAACTTGATGGTCAAAACTTTAGACTCTGAATGAGGACTCAAAACTTAGTGGGGACCCCCGAACACAAATCAATAGTGTAAACCAATTTTAGAACACATTATGAAACTAATAAAATCATTAAAAAATCTAAATAAGATCATCTTAATGGAACACTCGGCTCTCTAAAAAATGCAAAAAACCACCATCAAAGCTGAACAAATTCATCCCAAAATACCTCACTCTGAACTGATCAACAACACCATAGCGCCAACGAAGAAGTAACAAGTACAAATGCCCAGTAGGAGTCTGAAACTAGAAACCAAACCACATATTATATCAACAAGCCCAAATCTAGAAATCACCTAACAAACTCCCACCTATAAACCAGACTCAAAAGCAAACACACCATCCAATAGAAGACCCAAATGTCATAGTTACTTGTCTTGACTTATGAAACCTATATACTCCAATAATAACCATAACCCAAACCAAGTGTTAGCAAGAGAATATTTTGATAAAAAATCTGACAAAAAAACAGCCTCGACCTGTAGAAAATCTTGAAGATGATAAACGAACTAAGTACCCAGGGTATGACACAATGACAAGCAACATTACGCAGAACCAACCCAATTTAGGAACAAAAGCTAAACCACTTACCCAACATAAAGAAAACAAAGTAGGTAGGGGCAAAAAACTAATTAAATTAGCAAATGACAACCAAAACTAGCTATCTATATTAGTCATAGAAAACCAAGAACTATAAATCCTTGAAAATGAAGGAAAACCTAGAACACAAACTATAGTGAATCAGTCTCGATGGGAAGATTTGACCTAGTCCCCCAATATGAATCAATCAAAACCCTCAAAAATGGAATAGGCTAAGGTAAAAAAAACCTTACATAATTCTACATCCCTATCATTCTCTAACACACAAGCCCATCCACGATAGGAAGGGTATATCTAATGGTACCGAGAAATGGACTCGTTGGATAGATTCTGAAATGACTAGACCAATATAGGTGCTAAAACTCATAGCCAACTTCTATATTCCTCATAACCAAACACAATGACCGAACTACTATGAAGATGAAATATAGAGTATCACAACACAAAATTAATAAAAAATCAAAAGACATGTTGCTACCAACTCGTTTCCGCTACCTCAATCACAAATTACTGAGCCATAAATAAATCATATGCTGAAGTTAATGGTGAATCCTTCTTGATGTGTACCCATTCCAGTGGCCTGAACACAATTACAAACCAAAGGTACAATAAAATACCAATTCCCATCTAAGTAACTCAATACCCGAATCGAAGAATCAACACAACTCCGAGCCATAACCAAATTACCAAACTTTTGACCAATCCCTGAAGTAACCACATATTTAAAGTATGAAGACAAGAAACCTCTCAACTAAAGAGAACACATCGACAGGATATAAAAAACCACGCTGTCAAGCATGTCAATTCACGAACCTTATATGGATAAATAATCTCAATCCAATCCACAACACTCCCTAAACCTCATAATACTAACCACACTTTCGCTGTGCTACTTTGATGAATCAGAACAAAGTGAGAAGAAAGCCTAAACTCATTATCCAAACCTCACATAATCAAAACCTAGATATACTAACCCGCACATAAGCAAAACCAAAGAAGATAACTTGAACTAACAATCATACCATAGCTAACCATAAATAGATGACCCCGATCCACTAGAACATTAAAATATAGGGAAAACCAACTCTAGATTGACTCCTTGAACCTAATATTAACGAATCACCTACAAGGAAGCACACATGAATGGAATTACCACAAGTATCTAAAACCACTCAACTCCAAAGTTGAACCTCAAGCCTTTTCCACTCAACGAAAATCAGATGGAAAAGAGGGACGGATATGGGCCTGGTGCCCAAATTTATATCAATAACCTAAGAATAACAACATCTCTAATATGGAAGGCTGGGATAATTCCACAACGACTTGGCGAATACAGACACAAAATAAGAAATGAAGTATTGAATAAAACACCACGGGTAAAAGCTAAACGAGCCCAATAATTTCACAGAACTAATCTCCCAGCTCAAAGACTAGAAAGAGTCCTAAATGGTGCATGGATAAAGAACCCCACCATGCTACCAGAAGCACATGAAATATCACTAGGGTACGATTTCGGCGTAATAGTCTAGGAATGCATAAATGAGGGTATCCCAACTAAGCCCAACATTATTACAGCCAACCTAACCATCACATTCCAAGAGTCAAGCTCCTCAACAGCTACCCAATAATATCTAACATTACAATCCAATTCTATGAGATCACTACTAGGGTCGCGAAAGATAACATCATCAATAATAACTCAAAAGCTAATATCATCGCAGAGTAATAAAAAGCTAAAATAGAGAAGCACATAAGAAATAGAAGCCAGATAAGGGCACATAAAGTTTGAACTCAAAAAATAAAGGGGAAAATAAATAAATATAGGAGAAACAAATATAAAATCTAGGTAAATCCAAGGCTGGAAAACCCCAGACTAAGAACCTAAACCTAAACCTAAATTGGCAGAAACTGAGGCCAGAAGAGGACTCTAACCTGGAGGCATTGATGATTGAACCACTATGTGCTGGGGAAATCTACATAAATGTGGTTAAGAGTACCACACATAATCACAATCAACCTCTAGGGAAATCTCTATAGTAATGACCAGAGGCAGCACACGCTATGTATAACCCCAACCACCAATACTAACGAACTTTCCTTACTGAACCAGAATAGCCATCCCAGCCTGAAACCCCAGAAGAAGTACCTCTCACAGTTTGAGCAACACTCTGACTATTTGACTCCCAATTTTGAGTACTAACTCTAACTTGTGATGGTACTATCTTAACAGAACCCAAAACTGGATGAACTGGTGACTGATCTGACCCTTGTTATGTGTAATCTGCAGTAATGTGACCTATAAATCCATACACATAACATGGACAATATGAATTATCCCAGTGAGATGATCTAGATGAACCCATATGGACACCACGACCTGCTGATCTTAGATAAATACCCCTCAAAGTCTTCCTAGAACTCTCCTCACTAAGACCATATTGAACCCTATCTGAAGTTGGTAGAACTTTTTGAACTGGCCTAATAGAATGACACCTATCTCCTGACACACCATCACCAGAATTACCCTTATGTTGGGAATCTTCTCACTACCTTCATATGCTTCCTAACATAGACCTTTAATGAACCTCACGTGGCCAGCAACCTAAGTGAAGGAATAACCCTTAGCTACTAAAGGCTCAAGTTATAGATGAAGTAGTAATATTAATCTATTAAGAAAACTCTGGGTCCTCTCATACCCAGAAAGAAAGATCATAGAAGTACGCCAAACCAACTCATGGAATTTGGCCTCATACTCGAAAACAAATATAGAACCCAACTGCAGACCTCAAAACTTACACCTTCCCTGGGAAGTACTCCAAACACTGGATGATACCCCTACCTGTGTAAACCACTCATTGATCTCAAAATCCCAAGAAGTATCTCCTGAAGAACTGGCATACTAATAAACCCTAATGGTGCTGAATCGGGTACAACATAAGATAATCTTTAGACACCAGGTGGCTACTGAACTAGAACAGGCTTAGCATGAAACGTTAAAGCTCTATCAGGTGTAATATCTCTTACAAAAGTCAAAATATAAGAACGTCCTCAACCTCAGAATCGACCTCTAAAATGATTCCCAAATAAATCTATGACTGAAAAGAGTGAATAAGTGAATAAGAATAATGACGGTTACCAGAGATCAACTAGGATACGCGCTTGAAATGAAAGTGAAAAGAGAATAATTTTCTAAAGATATCGATGTAGCCTCCTAAAGATAGGCAATAGCGCTCAAAATAACACTTCAAAACCAATGTAAAAGTGTATGCAGACGTTGTATACAATATGCAATATGTGAAGCAATCGAGTAAGAATGGGAACTGAAATGCCACAACTATAACTTAAATGGATATAACACGATATAAGGGTATAAGGATACAATAATGTACAACTGATCAATAACTTCACAATGCAAAGATAGAAAGTAACAAAACTAGGAAAATTTGTATCATCAATAATCCATGGTAGTTAAAAGATTGTAAGCAATTATAGTCTTACAATTCTTCGTAAGTTTAGAGTTATGAATAAAGCCAACGCTATTTACCTAAGTGTTTCTCAGCCTTTAATCCAAAGTAAATCTCTTTTACACTGGGTTAGGGCTATGAAAGTGTGCATTTTCCTTATCATGGTAACTCAAGATGATTACTCTTGCTACAGCAACAACCATTAGACGAGGGTTAATGCCTCAAATTTCTTATCATAGTCTCAACTCCTATTTTCAACCATAGGGTTGGTCCTAGTTAAACCTAGGCAAGTTATAGTGTTCGCGAACACCGATAGAGATTATGTTTGCATACACTCTTGAAGATGCAAGAACTAAAGCATTCATAGAATTAATCATAGAATAGTTAAAACCAAAGCATATGATAATATTAAAATCCCAAATCCAAATCTAAACATTGCATCAGTTACGACTACAAGATTTAAACAAGAATAAAAGTCTACACACTAAGAATAGAAAATGAAAGCAGGGAAGAAGATATGGGTAAAGAATATTGCAATACAAAGCTTTAAATCTCTAACCCTAGGTGTAGATGTTTGGTTGCAAGCCTCCCTTTAATGTGCTTGTCACCAAAATCTGCTAAAGATCTATTTTGTATATTCTTTGTACGAGCTTTGTAGGTTTTATATAGAGTTGGCACCCTAATATGTGAAGGTCCACTTTTGCACTAGGCTACAAATATCACTTTATTTGTCAGAAGTGCAGCTTTATTGGTACTGGACTATTTATTGGCACATATGACTGATTTATCAGATGTTTGACCTTTGTGGACTTGATCAATAAATCTATCATTGGTCCAATAAATCTGAAGGCTGACTTTGTTTGCTTGACCTATAAATTGGTCTTTGGTCAGATTTATCGGTGCTTGCAGGGGTCGTCTGGCAAATTTTCTGTGCTTCTTCATATTAAGCCTATTTTTAGCTCGCTTTTGTATTGTTTCACTTCTGATCACTTCCAAACTCAGATTTCCTAGAATATAATCAATTTACACCATAATTAGCCTTAAATTATGAGCAAAGAGCATGAATATATAGAGAAAGTGATCACGTAAAAGAAAAATTTCACCACATCAACACCCCAAACTTAGACTTTTGCTTGTCCACAAGAAAATAAAGTCAAACATTTATTAGAGAAATTACCAATTCAATTCTATATTCTCCTCAAATCGACATCAAAGATCACAGCTCGGCTAGTACCAATAAGTAGTTCACAATCTACTCTTTTCGCAATAAGTCCTCCCACTTCATACTTCAACTTTCAAGCATGCACTGGAGGAAATCAAAATAATAAGCAACAACAACTACTCAAGATGTCACTCAAGGCTACTAATATTCAAAGTACACTCTTTTGTCTCATTTTCAGGTTTAATCAACTTCACCAATCTATGATAATTCACATGCCCTCACATGAAAAAGTCCCAAAACACTCTACTTATGTACAAGATCACGAGGGACGAATATACAGCACTCACACTTACACTCAATAAAGAAATTCAAATGTCAAAAAATGTCATACCATAGGCTTGCCCTTATTTTTAGTTATTACTAATCAAAAGCAATTAGTTGAGAATCCCAAAGGTCTTTGTTAAGCTTGTAATGTAAGGAAAGGGTATGTGTAGCAGTATGTGTAGGTAACACATTTTGGATTAAGTGACTATACCTTTCCAAAGTGCATTCAAAATCCATAACCTCACTTATTTTTTAATGCCAAACTTAGCCCACTCATTTAAGAACACACCCTATCTTACTCATATTATCATTCGTTTTTTCTTCTCAAAATGACTTTGTGATAACCACCTTTAACCTAGTTGTAGAATTAGGCTTAAGACATAATATTCACCACTAGATTAGGGACAAGATAGAAGTTCACTACATAATTTACCATGATACTTCTAACATAGACACCCTTAATCTAGGTTACAATGCTTAGTTGAGGTGCACAATATCCAACAGAGAACCAGGTCCTAAGAAAAGTAACCTTGCTAATTGAACAAAACAAGGAAATACTTTTATTGAGGCATGATGTACTCATTTACTCTTTTTTTTCTTCCACCAAGCTAATTTCCATTAGCAAAACCAACTACTCACCCCCAACTTAGGCTTTAGCCTAAGTTGTGGACCAATTAACTCATCCTAATTCCTCCAATTTCCATACCCCAACGTAGGTGTTTTTCATAAGTTGTACGCATCATTGGAGAAGTAGGTTCAAAAAAAGGTATATGTTCATAAAGGGTTTTGGCTTGCAATTTGGTTGATCAAAGAAAGAGTCAAATGGGGTGCAACTATATCACTCACTCCCGGGTAAATGGACTAAAGCCTTTTATGGAGGTTTTCACTCAAATCATAGCCTACCGTCATTTTCTCAACTTCACACTTTCAATATGCAATAAAAGACTAATGGGGAATTCAAGATGACACAAGTGACAAGCAAATTATAGACCAAAACTCACCACACATGGCATGCAAATTATTAAAGATGTTTCAATCATTATTCCTAAATAAGAAAAAAAAGATATACACCACTAACTAGTAAATAGAAGAGTCACACAACGAGTCAAAGTGTTGTTTCAAAATTATTTCTTATCCATGCGACTTGACTATGCCAACAATCCACAGAAGTATTTTGGAGGGGTATGTGCAATATGTAACTACTTTACTAGTATCAACCAAGCCAATGCATTTATGCACATTGTCTAACTACACCTCTATCTACACAATCAAACAAATACTAGTGAAAAAATTAACAAATAAAAATACCTAAACATGTCAGTAAAACCCTCGAACGAATAAAACTAACATAAAATAAAATAAAAAAAATATTAAATAGCTAAATTAGAAAACAACAACATTAAAATTATCAATGAAAATACACACTAATCCACAATTCATATTACAAATGTCATAAATATTACAAAACAACTTTGAAACCCAACAAGGGAACTAAACAAAATATCAAACAAAATTAAATACAATTAATAATATCCACTAATACCCAACAATACCAGGTACAACTACCCCCAACTGAAGAAATGACAGTGTCCTCACTTGCTAACTCAATAACATAAAAAGTATGAAATAAATAAAAGAAAGGGGTATAGACTCCCTGAATTGTATCACTGGATCCCATCTCTCTCAGTCTCCTCATAATTGTTGTTGTCCTTGCTGAACCACCGGATGGGTGCAT
>JBDJHY010166831.1:0-12438 GCA_039654485.1 Withania somnifera | reverse complement strand
TATATTTGGATAGTATGTTCCTAGAGAGTTGCATATGCTTTGGTATGATCCAGTTTGGGTTGATGAGGTTCTTTCAGTTGTTGAAGAACAAGTGTTGGTTATGGCGAGAGAGGTGACAATTTTAAGATCTCCTGAGATTCTAATGGTTAAAGTGAAATGGAGAGATCTTCTCGTGGAGAACGTCACTTGGGAAATTAAGAGTGACTTGAGGTCTCGGTATTTACATATATTTGAGTCTTCAAGTATTGCCTTGTTCAGACTTTTGGGGACAAAATTCCTTTATGTAGTGGATGTTGTAATGATCCTTCTGGTCATTTCTGTAATTTCACATTTTCTTGCATTCTAGAGCTTTTCTATAGCAACCCTAAGACATTTGTGACTTATCGGGACTGGTAGTCTAGTTCTCGATTTGTTCTTTAGGTTGTTATGTCTGTTTCCCTATTGAAGAGCCTTTGTTTTTTAAATTGTTGACCAAAGTCAATATTTTATGAAAACGAACTCAGAATCTAAATCCACGGTTCTATTAGATCTGAAACATGGATTTTAGTCTAGATGGACTCTTGGTTCGAGTCCAGGAGCTTCGATTTTAAGTTGGTGTAAAATTCTGTGTTTTTGTCCTTTATGTTGCCTAATTAGAACTTCGATAGTCATATTTTCATTGGAGCCTCGGATCGAAAAATCGACTGTGGCATCAACTCTGAAATATTGAGTTTTTGTTAATTGAGTTGGTCCTTTGGGTTCAAGACCAATGTGGTTCATTTTGAGTACTTTTTTGGAAATATGGAATTTCAACAAAGTGTTGACTTTGGTCAACATTTGTCGAAATCAAACTCATAGAGGAATTTCGTCTGTGTTATTCAATTCATAATATAGTTTGCATGTAATTTTCATATTTGGTTGTGTGTATTGGCCTCTGTTTGGTTCCAGATACCCTAAATCTATCCTTTAACTATTGCATATTTTCAGTTTCGATGAAGGTGAAATTTTTGTCAACACTATCACGCTAGGGAGCGCGATGGCATAAAATCTCCCCTTTTTTATTTAGCACAATAGTGCTGAAATAGTGCCAACAACATTGTTGCTGATTTAACCAAGGGGACAATGGCATCCTAATAGCACTGACAATGTTAATTACCCACCTATCTACTTAGTGCAATCATGCTAGTTATCGCTGACTTTTTTCCAGCATTTGATATCGATGGCGCCAACTAGCGCCGATGGACGGATAGTTTGGACATGGGTACATAAAGCTAAAACCCCAAATTTTTAGTTATTCATCATCTTTTCTGTTCTTCAAATGGATCAAAACATCCATTAAAGCACTTGAGCCTCGCCTAATCTTGTGTTTGACTTTGGGAACTTAATTTCTTTGATATACCATAAATTATTGGCAAGTTTCCATATTTATTTCATCAGTTTAACTCAAAAATCACAATTTCATCATGTGAATTTTCTGTACTTTATTTAATTGTTTCAAGATCTTTCCTTGCTCCTCTAAGCTTCAAACTTTAGGTTTAGGTTCCCTTTGATGTGTGGAATATGTTTTTACACTTTGACCCATAATTTGACCCCAACTATTTTCATAGCTTTATGAGTATCATTGAATTTGTATTAACGCCTATATTATGTTTTGATTGTTGTTTGATTGTTGGAGTTCGTTTGCACATTTTTAGGGACTTGGAGCAGTTTGGACATCTTCTATACTGTACTTGTGAGCTTTTCTACGAAGGTAAGTAGGCTATGCATAAAAATTTGGACTGGGATTACATAGGGAATAAGTTTTATAAAGAGACATCCTTGGGTTGGTATTTCTAGGTTTGCACCATGACCCTTTCCACTCTTTTAGTACGCTTCGTGGTTACGTCCATTGTTGTATTTGAGTTTATAGTTACCCTATGACCTTGAGTGCTCTTGATAGACTATGGAACATAGATGGTGGGTAACCAAGGAAGTCCATAAGTCCCGGATATTGACTTGGTCGGTTAAGATTGGTGTAGACATTGAGCTTGTGCAAGACTTTCTTGTGATATTGTTTTTGGTTTAGCATATCATCATAAAACCAAATTTTAATGCATTGGTTACCACTGTTTTATAGCGAATAGCCCAATATAACTGATTTTGAAACCTTGGATGGCCTTGAAGGCGCATTTTCGATATTATGAGACTAAAATGAACAAGTTTAAGATATTTTTACTAGTTTTTAATGATATATGGGATAATAAACACTTCACCATTTTTTTAAGGTATTACTTGATTTGAGACTTTGACATCAATTTTTACATGTATAATTATCCTCGATGAATCCCAAGTGATGGTTTAGATTAGCTCCAGACTAGGTGAAGCCCAACCATCTATTGAGGTCATTTTAGCTTTAAATTGGTGAAGCCCAAGCATCTGTTGAGGTTATATTAGCTCCAAATTTTGTGAAGCTCGAGCATCCATTGATTTCATACTAGTACTAGAATCGGTAAAGCCTGAGCAACTGTCTAGGTCATATTATTTCCAAACTCGGTGAAGCTTAAGTATCTATTGAGGTCATACTGATTGAGACTAGGAAAGCCCGAGCATTCTTGCTGACTCAGTTATATTATCATTTTTTAGTACGATTTGCATTCATGTTTGTGTTTACATTCTGCACTTTTCTTCTTTTTTGTACCTTCTGGTTGTATAGGCGGTAAGGGGTGATCTTTACATATTTGTATCTCTACGTATTTTAGGGTGCCATTAGAGACTCTCATTTACTTATTATTTTTCTTCTTCATGATTTTGTGATAGAGTTAGACTTGTTTCTCTCTCAATTATGTTTTACTTAGTTATATACTCTTTTTTTTTTATGGTTATCCTCCCTTTTTCTTTCCTTGAGGTTAAAAATATACTGTCATATCTAGTACTTCGTTGTTTCTTGATATTTAGAATAGATTTAGGTGTGTTCTTTCCTTGTTCTACCTGAACCTTCCTTGTTGGTGGCTAGATTTTTAGGGTATATACTTGTCTTATCATGTTAGCGAGCATTTCTACATGCTCCATTTGTTGATCTTCGTGACTTGTATCTTTTATTTTTTTAATTTATTGCCTTTATTTTTTACATATCCCCAGTCGGCCTAGCTAACTGGCTACCTATTATTTTTGTACTCATACTACACTTCTAAATCTTTTTTGTGTAGATCCTAGTACGGGTGATCAACATTGATTCTTGATCGAACCTTGATTTTGTTTTTGAGGTAAAGGATTGACCCTGGCGTTCAGAGTTGCTCTTTTACCTTTCTTACAATCTATGTTCTGTTATAGTACTGAGATAGATAATATATCTCAATTTCAGATACAATACTCTTATTTAGTGCCTCGTGTACTTCAATATCGGTTTTGGGGTTGTTTATTTATTATAGACTGTCTCTTATCCCTATCTCTTATTTATATCTTATCTTTCTCACTTAGTTTATTGTTATTTCCTATGTATTTTTGGGTGGTTATTCTACGGTGGGAAGTAGGTTCCCTCTATCAAGTTGAATTGTTGTATAGTCATTTTGATACCAGATGATGTTTTATGTACTTGTTTTTATTGACTTATGATCATGTCCATGTGTTGGCCTTATTTCCATAATTTGACATTATAATTAATAAATCACCTTTGTGTGGTCTCGTTCACTTATTCCCTTTCATTATGCTATATTTATCTTTAAGTGATGATAATCCTATTATTATTGGATATTTAGAGTTGATTTGGATATGTGAGTATCGATGATATGCATGGCACCCGATCTTACCAATCGAGGATTGAGTTGAAGGTATTGCCCTATCCTAACAACTAATGCTAAGGTGATAGAATGTCCTGATCTTACCTGATGTGTCTGACGCAACAAGTAGTACATTGATTTGCTAGCCCTTATGTGTCCTAACTATATTGTATTAGTGCCATGTGTGTACGGTGAGTTGATTATTTATTTGTTGGAACTAATATTGTACAATGATGAAATGGTAAGAGCCTCCTGGTTATGATAAAACAATAAGAAAAGTTATGATTGAATAATGATGATATGAGATAGGAAAATTGGTTACATTGATTTGTTTATGGGCTACTTTGTCCTATTCTCTTATAACCCACCTTGAAATTCTATTTCTTGATAGTGTTGGATGTACCCTTCCTATCATAGGTAGACTTGTGTGTTGGTATCTTATATTGGTGTAAATGACTTTATTTTTGAGTTTGCAGTTAATGATCTGGACACCCCTATGAGGCGTAGCTTAACTCAAGAAGGAGGACCTGTACTTGGACAGACTGATGATAATTATTTCATGATGATAGATGCATTTGTTAGATTATTCATGTACATTGTCTTTCCTATTTATAATCCATACAACAAGTGTATTTCTCATCAGCTATAGATGAACCCTTACTATCGCAGTTTGACCTTTGTGTTGGGGACTGAGTTAAGCACTAAAGGATGGTATAGATTGGTTAGATTTATTACTTATATATTGATGATGAGATGTTTATGTATCAATTATGAGATGATTATGTATTTTTTATGAGATGATTCTATATTGTTTATGAGTTATGGTATTAATGTTACTTTAGTTATTTCAGAATCTGTCCCACAAGTCTATTTCTTAGCAACTTTGGATGTATCCTTTCTATCGTGGATGGACTTTTTTATTAGGTAATGGTATGTATGTATAATGGAGTAGAGGCTCCTATATCATAGCCTATCCCTTTTAGAATCTTGTCGATGAGTCCATTATTCTAATTGTTCGGATGTACCCTTTCTAATACAAGTGGACATGTGTATTAGAGACTGAATTGAGGGATTATGGACCCCTCTATGAGCCTATTGGTTAATTAGGGAATTTCCCACGAGTTTTGATTTGAATCTATTAGGAAGGTCTACACTTAGGATAAGTCGAGGGTGATATTTAGTCATTTTTGTTTATTTAATTTTAGATCTCTTATTGATGATATTACTCGTTTAGTGATATACCTATTGGCTATGATATTTTCTAAAGCTTGGTGTTTTAGGAGGATTGTGATCGGCTTGTCAGAGTAGTGGTGCTCATCACCTCTATGTTTTAGGGCTAGATAGGGATGCTTGCTGAGTACCAATTGTTTATTTATGCTACTAACTCATATGCTTTTGTACACTTATATAGGTTATAAGCCTAGAGCATCTTGATTTTTCTCTTTCCAAATTATAGACTGAGAATGATTCTCGAGAGGCCTAGAGGTAGCAGCTTGTAGTCTGGCATGCACTGTCGACTTTCATTATCCTATGTATTCACTTTTATTTTATTGAGATTTGGAGACATTTATACCATTATGGATTCAGACTTGCATTTATCTATTTAGTGGCTAGTACACTGTGACTCCAGGTTTTACGAGGATTATTAGTTGTATTTTGTTTTACACCTTCTTTTCTTCTTGATGACTCGTTATTTTCTTCCTTTATCCTATATAGATATTGTTAGGATTACTTGTCTAGGTGGGTTAGGACAAGTGTCAGCACGACCGACTTTTGGATTGTGACATATTGGTATTAGATACCTAGGTTCATAGGCCTCACAGTGTACAAACCGAGTCTAGTAGAGTCTAGAGGATTGGTGTAAACACATCTGTTATTTAACTTTGAGAGGATGTGATGACTTTTAGGAAATTCTTTACTTCTTGAACATCTTATCTTCTGTGGTTAGTTATTCAGAAATAGGGAGATTTTTTTGTGTGGAGTAAACGATATCTGAAGAGGGTCGCTAATGGGAATGGTTTAATTAAAAGAGATGACAAGCTAATAAGCATTGTAATTTTAGAACTCTAGTTAGTAACGTTTATAGGGTAGTTTACTTAGTGTAGGATGAAAATAATGCTGCTTTGATCGAGGTCAAAATATGTACTATGGTCTCATAGAATGATTGTCTCGATGAGGAATTGTTAGATTAGTATAAGGATAGGTGCATATAACATTGTTGTAAGAATTGGTCAAAGTTTTGAAGAAAAAATATATTAAGTTTTGAAGAGGTATGACTACATTTAAGGTTTGTATAAAGAATATATATTTTGTTCTATTCATAAGGGGTATGACAAAGAGAATTTGAATGGTTTAAGTGTTATAAACTGACAGTTACAGCGGTACCTATTTTACTTTGCTAGGTCCATGAGATTTATTACTTAGGCTATCGGTCGGAGTACGAAAGGGTCTATATTATTTTGAGCAAATATTGGTAAAGAGAGTTTGTGATGGAATATTCTTATGGTGCAACTATATTATCAGGGGTTTTTCTTAAAGGGATCCAATATGTTAAGATGACTTGCGGGTACCTAAGTTTTGAGGTCATTACTACTTCATTGACTAGCATAGTTTACATAGAAAGGCATAGGATGTTTTAAAACACTCCTCGAGAAGGTTTTGAAAGAACTTCAACTTATAATGGAAACTTCAGTGGGATGTAATATGAAATCCAAAAGAATAAGAATAAGGATACCTATCTTGATTTGAAAAGCTAAGGGTTCATCTTTTGGAACTGAGACCTGAGTTTAGAAATTTGTGGCTTCATCCATTTTTCTTTAGTTTCTGAAATAGTCATGTGTTCATCAAATGAGTTATAAACTATGGAGTATGCTCTGGGAAAGAAGTCTACAAAAGTTAACTCGAGGGGTATGATAAGTTCTTCTGTGGTTCTGAGTTTTATAACTAGTAAGGCTAACTGGTAAGATGTAATGACATTTACAGTCATTTTGTGTTTTCATATTTTCTTTCATCTTAGAGCTTTCCTGTATTGGACCTAAGTCATTAGAGACTTATTGGAACTGGTGATTTGTCTCTCGGGTAGTTTGTTGGGTTGTTGTCTCTGTTTCCCTCTTTTAGAACCTTTAATGTTGAAATTATTTGCTCTAGTCAACATTTTGTGAAAACGACCTAGAAATCAAATTTTGATAGTTCCTTTAGCTTTGGAACATAGATTTTGGTATGTATGGTTTTACCTTTATAAGGTTTCTAATTTATAAATGGAGTTTGGGTGGCCATTTTGTGATCAGAGCCTCAGAATGAAAATCTGAATGCTCTATCAGCTCTAAAATATTGAGTTTGGGTTAGGTGAGTTCTTCGTTTGGTATTCGGGCTAATCGAGCTCATTTTGAGTACCTAGTTGGAAGTTGGTTATTTTGCATAGAGTTGACTTTGGTCAACTTTTTGATGAAATTACCTTGGACCAGAATTTCATCTACGCCATTGACTCTGAAGTGTCATTTCCATGCAGGTAGCTTATTTGGTTGTGTTCATCAGGTTTCATACGCATTCCTAGAATCATTTTAAAGTTTTGCAAATTTCTGTTTCATTTACAATATGGTGCCTAGGTCGTTTGACCTTCGCAATCGCTGGCTGATCCATCACAAACACAAATTCTAACTCAATGCTTCTTGAATATGATCTATCGGTCGCGAACATCAGTTGTTGACCAAAATGCTGACCTGACCTCTTTCGTCACGATCGCGGTCCCCATCTCGCGATCACGATGGGTCTAAAATTTGTTCTTCGTGATAGCTATGCATAGTTTTATGATGGCGAAGAGCATTCTATCTAGCTATAAATTTTCAAAATCTCATATTTTTAACCTATTTTCTCAATCTTTTCATTCCAAATACCATCGTTGCGGTTAAAAAATACATAGGTATTGCAAGTGAGTTTGGGTGACGTTGGAAATGATATTTCTTCAATTATTCAAAATTAATAGTAAGTTTCTACATTAATTTATTCAAATTTCCCCAAATTTTCAAAGTTGATTCTTTACTTTAGTTCATTATTTCAAGTATATTTCTTGCTCGTCTTAGCTCAAAAATTTGGGTATGAGTCTATATAAGAAATTTTCTTAGTTCTTTTATTCAGATATTAGAGTTCATGGACCCGTAGTCCCGTTTAACCCATATTTTCACCCTGAGTATTTTTTTAGCTTTATGGGTGTAGTTTGACTCATATTAATGTGTATATTATTCTTTGTCTAGTGTCATGACCGTTCGAGCTCATTTGCGCATTTTTAGGGTTTGGAGTTGTCGGGGCTAAATTCTACTCAGTACTTACGAGCTTGCCTTTAGGTGTTAGGTAGGCTATGACTTATGATCTTAGACTTGGACTGTATGGGAAATGATTATAGTAATTAGATATACTTGGGTGGGGATTTTCTAGGTTGGTACCTATGACCCTATCCGCTTCTTGGTTACAAATTGTTGGTCGAATCAGGATTATAGTTATCATATGACCATGAGTGGTCAAGACATATTTAATAGTTACAGTACCACTATGACCAGAAATAGTCAAAAAACCCAATGAGTGTTCCAAGAGTCTGGTAGAGTATTAAGAAGCCAGAGTCCCTAAATTTCTTCATCAAAGTTTACACCCATGTCGGACATCTAGTCAAATACACCCTAAAAATTATTTATGTAATCAGAAGTAAGACTTTCCTCCTTGTATCTAATATTCATCATTTATTTCAGCAGGAACAAATTATTATTGTCGATCTTCAAAGTATAAAGTGTCTTGAGTTTTTCTCACAAACTTTTAGCATGTTTCTCATTCACGATATGATTTCTCGCATGATCTTCAACCCATTGTTAGATATAGATACAAACCTGTAGATGCTCAAACTCTAGTCCTCATCATTCATAGATTGGGGTTTATTATAAGCAAACATAGGCAAATACATTTTGTTGACGAATAAAAGATCTTTCATCTTGCCTTTCTAAATATGATAATTTCTCCCGCTGAAACAAACTATCGTTATCATAAGTGCCTCCTTTATTTAAATAGATACTTACAATAACCACAAGCTTCGATACCACTTTGTTAGGAAACAGAGCACAAACAAAGGTGCACAACTTGGTAATTGCAGAAGAATATCCAAGTCTAAATTTTTCCTCCTACTTGAACCAAGAGAAGACAATTAAATATAAGCACAATAATAATGGGGCAATAAGAATGTCAACAAAAAATATATAACAAGATAAATAAAACACAACCATATGAGACACCAAGATTTACATCGAAAATCCTTCAGTGTAAAGAGTCAAAACCCATGGGACAAAATCTTCAAATTTAATCAACCAAGAGTTATAAAGGTTCTAAAAAATTACCACAAATAAACTGTCAAAACAAGATAAACAATAAAATAAAATTGCACCAAAACTAGAGAACAAAAAAAGTAAAAATACCCAAAAACTGCAGTTGTTCTAGAGATAAAATGTTGATCTACAGGATTCATAATTGTGCTCTGTCAATTACAAAATAAATATTGAATTCAGAGAAAAATATTTTCCAATAATCAATTCAATTGGAAAAGAAGCAAAGTAGGAATCGCGATCAAAAGTTGACTTTGTTGGGAAAAGCTCGGTCTTTCCCGCTTCGTGAGGTTAAGACAGGCACTTCGGAATTACTGACAGTAATTGGAGCACAAAAGTTTATAAGTCTCCAATATGGAGATTCTTCCACTATATGAAAGAATAGTAGGCTTACAATAATATATTTACAAAATTCACTCACACTTTGGTAGCACACTCAAACTTGAGGATATAGACTTCTAAAGCTATCTCTCATCTTTCTTAAAGAGGCTCTTTATTTCTCACTCTAGAAGTGGCTTCTCTTGGTTTTTTGAAATTTTTTTATGGTTAGGAATGAAGGCTTCTACCCCTATTTATACTACTCCATCTCCACAATGAATGGTAGAGATATAATTGAATCCTAGGGTGGAGATTAGTTCCCTAGAATACTCCACATATTCTAGGACTCTCTATAGTCTTCCATTCTATTTCATCCTCTTCCTTATCCTTCCATACTCTTCCGTAATGTTCCAGAAGGTTCTAAATATCTCCAGAATACTCTAGAGGTTCCACAAGCTTCTAGAAATTTCTACACTTCTCTTGAGTTCTCCAGAACATTTTAGAAAATTCTACACTTCTTTAGAAAACTCTAAATTTTTCTAGAACCTCTCCAATTAAGGAGAGATCCCAACAGACTGCTAGGAGTTAAATTGTGAAGGAAAAATTTGCACTTTCTCTCACTATTTTCTCTCTTTATGACTGCTGAAACTCTCTTTTGTTATCTAGAAACTTAAGAGTCTTAGATAATACACCAAAAAAGTGGGCTTATGGACAAAAGTGGGTTGATTCAAATTAGACTTTTATTTATCTAAATATGAAGGGAAAAAGACTCATAATCCAACAGGAAACAGGCCTTAGGGGTAGAGTCCACCCAAGAACCGTGCCTCCACAAGGGCGGACTCCTGCTAACCTCATACCTTACTGCAAGGGTGTCCAATCTCCATTGAAGTGACCTTGTAGGGGCGGTCAAAGATCCTCAGGGGAAGTTGCTCGAGCAGTTTGGACTTAGCAGCCCACACTCAAATGAGCCCTCAAAACTTGCACGACTACTAATGAAAACAACCTAAATATGGCACCTAACTCAAAATGGCATTCAAACCCAATACAATTGATGAAATGATCAGCCGAGATCATCTAGTCGAACTATTAACCAAGGTAAATACTTATTAAATTTTACAAAAAATTCAACCAAGCACCCAAACAAAGTCCAGGTGCCTCGAGACCTGAATCAAAGGGCCCCGTAACCCAAATTCGACATTTCAAAGCTAATGGAGTAGTCATAATTTGAATCAGAGGCTTTTAATTTTGAAAGTAAATGAAAGTCAAACTTTCAACTCCAACTTCACTGTTATTCCGTCCAATGGTTCAAAGGACGATCAAAATCTTCGAGACCTGAACCAAGTGTCCACATAGATCAAAAATCACCTTTCAAAGCTAATGAAACTATCAAAACTAAATTCCAAGTGCATCTTCTATGAATATTGACTTAAGTCAATCATTTTCAAGCATAAGGCTCTAGACCATAAATTTAGCAAAAAAGGCAACTTAACACCTCGGGAATTGCGTTACCCATCCCCACAGACCATAAATCATATAGAAAATCAATATGAAGGGTCAAAACATAGAAAATGAGCAAACAACACGAAATAACCTGGAGGGCCAATACAAGATCCAAAAATCTTTCCTTTAAATAGTTTTAAATTTTAAATATCTCCTCTCTTAAAAATATCATCCAATTTCTTCCCCCGACTCTCCTAATTTTCTTTCAAAAAATCTCCATATAACATTTCCTTTTTTCTAAAAATTCGTTCCTTAGATGAAATACAATAATGAGTCCTCTATCATCAGGGATCTACATTAGGATTAATTTCTTATATTTGGTTTTACTCTTATTTCTTTTGTTTTCTATGAGTTCTTCATATATTTATAGTCGTGTTGCTATTCTCCACTTTAATCTATTTCTTTCATTCTGTCCTTAAATTTCTCTAAGCCAAATTGAAATTCTACCAAACTATATATCATATTTTTGCATAAAGTGTTGAAAATATGGGATACAATATTAATATGTATAGCTAAAATAATATGCGTACGTAGTATTAGTATACATATTGATTTACTGTATAGCCAGATTAATATGCATATAAATAAAATTATTTCAATATGCATAAAACCCATTTATTTGAGATGCATTATACTAGTATACATAGTGTATATCATATATTTTGAACTAAGATTTGTATTAGTTACCATATTCAATAAACGACATTATATAAATAATTTTTTACAAAATCAATATTGGAAATTGGTATACAACCAAATTCACTTTCAGGATTCATTCTGGAACCATAGCTAAAACATCAAAAACACATCATGTTATACATAATCATTTTGAATAAGTTACTGGTAGGCTAGTAGATTATGCGTAGTTACTACAATTTTTCTACTAGTGCCAGTCATTTTCAACGTACATATACTATAATAAAAGGATATGAATATAGCACAATGCAAACATTTTAAAAACCAGATTAGCGACTAAGAGAAGAAGGCTGCCATGATGATTTCCACTATAATTACTGAGATATGAAAAATAATGGGTCATTTTCACCCCTAACTTTGTTTTAAAAATTAAATTTTCCCTTAGCTTTGAACAATAATAAACCTCACCTCTTTATCCTTTAAATTATTAAAATGTTTATTGTGCCCTTTCATTATAAACTTTTCTTTTTACTTCTTAAAAAATCATGATATATTTTTATTAAATCATGTGACAATTTTTTTTTTTTGAAAACATAAATATTATTTTTGGGTGAAAAAAAAAGTGAAAAATACTAATTAAGTATATAAGCTAATGATGTCCTATAATGAAATAAGTTAGCAATAATGAGAAAATTAATTTTTAATAATAATCAAAACTCTAATATTTATTAATAAAAGAGAAAATAGTAGGTAACAGTTACTATAGAAATATATTTCGATGAAGGAAATTTAAATAATTATTTAAACTAAGGTCAAATTTTTAAAAGTTTTATTTTTTTTTAGATTTTAAATTATTTTAAACTATAATTTATGCAGTACTCCACTAATGA
>JBDJHY010166830.1:0-22164 GCA_039654485.1 Withania somnifera | reverse complement strand
ATTAAATATATATAAAGTTTATGTAACATTTATATAAAGTTTATATAATAACGTTAAATATATAGAAAGTTATAACATTTTAAATGTTATGAAGTTTATATATATATA
This sequence comes from Withania somnifera, assembly GCA_039654485.1. Taxonomy (NCBI): domain Eukaryota; kingdom Viridiplantae; phylum Streptophyta; class Magnoliopsida; order Solanales; family Solanaceae; genus Withania; species Withania somnifera. Next base: position 22,056 of record JBDJHY010166830.1, on the reverse strand, counting down.
TATATATATATATATATATGTAATGGGACGGGATGGGCATTCCGTTTCGGTAATCCCGACCCGATACCGTCCCGGTACCGGTTCGTCCTGATACCAGTCCATCCCGGTAATGTGCAGCCTTAGTCTCGGGCCGCCAGTTGGAAAATTAAATCATGCGGCATTGATATGGCACAATCCTCTACCTAACCTAACCCTTTTTACTTGGGTCAGTTTGGTTTAATTGTAAATTGGTTCAGTTCCGACTCAGTCCGACTCATTTAACGAGCTTCAAATCAACGATATAAACTTTTTTATTAATTATATTTAATTGGGTTGTACTCATTTTGATGAATTGAGATTGTGAAATTTCTAATTTAATATTGTCGACAACGAAATTTATTGAATTTAAGTTCATAAGAAGGTGGGGTTATTTTAAATTCAAGATAAATCAATCTAAATACATATTTTTGGAAAATATATTGGTTATTTAAATTTGATAAATATGAATTTAATTAATGATTCAATCTTGATCAGTTATTAACTATTTATTTAGTCGGGCATTTATTCAACAACATGAATGTGTAAATCAAGGAAGAAGGTGGAATAACACCCGATTGAGCGTCTTACAACCCATCGTGCAAGCTAGCCATTGAGATTGTGAATTATCAAATTAGTATTACGAAAAATAAATTTTATTGAATTTAAGTTCACAAGAAATTTAGAGAACATTAAATTCAAGATAATATTAGTTTAAATGAATATTAATACTGGATTATATACTTGAAGTAATTATTTCAATTTAATATTTATGAATTTAATCAACGATCCAACCTTGATCGGACCTCAAATAATAAACCCATTTTGTTAAACTCGAAATATCATTTTATATATCCTAAAGGTCCATAACATGTGTCAAATAATGTGGCGTACCAAGTCAAGCCAAGGATAAATTGTCACAACTCAAAATTTAAAAGGTCGTGATGATACCTACCCCAACCCACTGTGGTAGATAATCCCAACTCACCACTAATACAAAACCTTCAAATAAACAGCTTATAAGAAAAATCAAAAATAGTCTTTCATATAACTCAAATCCAAGATCAACATAAAAGATAATCCGAAGTAATACTCAATCTCAAGACTCAGCTGTCGTGTACACAAGAACAACCCTAAATATAAAATTTGAATAAATATATCAAAAGTATATATACTATCCGTGAATGTCAATATACAAAATGTAGATATTAGATGAAGCTGAGGTGATCTTCAAAGATAGAAGCTCACCACAACTCCGACTGAGCAACTAGCACGATTCTCTACTCGTGGGGGCTCACTCATACGTGAATTTGCATCAAAAGAATGTTTAAAAGTAAAAGTGAGTACGGTCCATTTGTACCCAGTAGACATCATAGAGCAACTAAGTTTAATTATGACTAATGCATATAGTACACTATGAACCTGCACTCAAAAAATTATTCAACAGTTTAGTAACAACATAATAAGATAAACATCATAAAAAATCAAGTCCCAACTCAACAGATAATACATGTACAAGGATATAATGCAATGCAAGTATGCAGGATGCTATGCAATGAAACATGCACTTCGATATATACTTTCTAAGTATATTTATAAGTCATATGTCAACTTTATATCCCTGGCATAAGTGATCCTCACCGTTAGACCAATACATCAGATCACTTAAGAAATATATTTCTCAGTATAAAATCAGTAACCTCGCCAAGCCACTCAAATGATTCATGATATAACGAGTATGCATATGTCACGGTACAAAATACGATCATGATGACACTTGTCCTTACCTACTTGAACAAGTAATCCTATAAAAACTATAAAAATAAATGTAGAAAATAATGTGCCAATAAGAAAATGAGAAGGTACAACAAAAAATTCAATTAATAAACCACCCAAAATATGGAGTCATTGTGTACAAGTCATTAGATGAAACAAATACAAGTCTGATACAACAAAATGGTCTCAATGTCTCCAATTCTCATCAAACAGAAATAAAGAAATAAGATTATGAAGGTCCATGGCGCATGCTCGAGTACAAGGAGCTATCTCTAGATCTCTTAAAAGTCAGCCTTTGAATATGATATGAAGAAGAGCAATCAAGTGGCACCAGGCTCATAACCTATACAAGTGTAGAAAAAAGATTGAGTACAAAAATAAAATAGTGGGTACTCAACAACTATCCCTGAATTGCTCAAAAATAAAGTGATGAAAAGCACCACTACCCTGATGCACCAACCACAATCTTCCCAAAACACCAAGATGCAACAAATATCTTAATCTAGCAGTTTATAATAACAAATACATGGTATAGGAATAACAATAATAAAATCAACTATTCAGCGTAAAACGATAGGATCTACAATCAACTAACGAAGTATCAAACATAATGTCTTATAGAATATCGTTTCAATAGAATACTAACTTTTTCTTATGAGGAATCTCAATAGATAAGTATCAAAACCAGTACTACAACTGAAACCAAATCATATCAAGTATCAAGATTACACCCTCTACCTATCCCAAATGTAAGACTCTTATCTCGAGTCAACTTACAACTCATGAGATAATCTCACTAGTTATATCATAAATTCATGCATGGAGTCTATTATCACCTATATCAGTCCCCAATACACGAATTCAACTGATATTACCTGAATACCAACAAAAGGACTTTTGTACTAAATTCTACTCAAGTCTAACATTCTTTTCAGTTCCTAACACAAGTTTATTTGCAGTAAGAACATTACATCCTGAATACCGAGAAATAGACTTGTTGGATAGATTCCATAATGTCTAGACCAATATAAGAAAAATAAATCATAATCAATATATAAACTATTTCAAAAACTAATCCATAATCATCATGTAAAACCTGTCAATACCATCCTTTAGATCTCCACTCGTCCCCCAATACATAAGTCCAACCGAAGTAAGAAGGGTACATCTTGGATACCGAGAAAATTAAGGACTTATGGGAAGGATTCTAGATTGGATAAGCCAAGGTAAAAGGATCATCTCATGAATCAAACCATACTCGTCAAGTCTCTATCACTACTATAGGATCATTACTAATCTATTCAAGTGTAGAACTTCCTTATCGAATTAAGCCATGAATTATGAGAAATCCCATTCACTATGCCATAACTCGTACAAGGAGTCCTTTACACCCCTACCCGTACCTAACACATAAGTCTACCCACAGTTATAAGAGTACATCCTGGATACCCAAAAATGAACTCGTAAGATGAGTTCTAAAGGAATAGGCCTGGGCAAACAACAACTAAACCATCGTACCACATTTCCTGTCCATATTAATCATAATGGTATTTCTCATTTGTTCATTATAAGTAGAAGGCATTTCCTTATTACAAAATCACAAATTTAATAATAATAAAAAGTTAATATAATATCGATAAGTGGGCTATGCTATGTAAAGGCTAAAATTCCCTATGGACTCAATATCAGATCCACATATATACACATCACAGTAATATCGAAACGAACCTTGGACCTTAACTTTATATCATTAGTAGCCTCATATCACAACAATTTTGAAATAAATCTCAACCATTGCTTTCATATTATCAGAATACTTATATCATTGAAATACTGGAATGGACTTGGGTCCTTGCTCTCATATCCTTAATATTATTAATACAAATTAAAATCTAGAATTAAACAATAATTATAATCATAAGTGTAAGGGATATATCATAACAAAATTAGATAAAAAAGACCCCACATGGAAAAATCATCTAATATATCATCAACTCATGGCAATAAAACCCCACACACAGGTATAACATAGAATAAACTATCAATCAAGTGCATCATCGGGGTATAAAAAATACTATGCAATATCTCAACTCAATAGAGGATAAATAAATTAAGCCTTTATTACTTTTTTTATTCCTTTTTTCTTGTGTCCGGGTAAATACTCATCATTTCACTTACACGGACACCCCCAAATATTTTCATTACTCTTAATTACAAGAAATTAGCACATAAGAACCTAAGACACTTTGTACAAGAGTTAAGAACCTCTATTTTTCTTAAAACGAAGAAACTGAATCAAGCGAGAGCCTTTTCTTTATGTCGAGCCTCTGAATTTGAAAATCTAGTCTAGTATTGACTAATTAGGAGAAAATACTCCCATATTTTTATTTCTTGAATCAGGTTCAAAATCGCCCCTAAAAAGTCAAAATCGAGCCTAAGGATAAATTTAGAATTTTATTCAAAATGATGTTACCCATGTTTAAAGGATCTCAAATATGAAATTTAATTAAAATAGAGTAGAAATTAATGCTCAAAACACACACACAAAAAAACAAAATTAATTTTTTTTAAAAAAACTCTCAATTTCACACTTTGAAATCAATAATTTTGATTTTATATTCATGAAATAATAAATGGATAATGAAGAATCAATGATTAAAAGCTTACCCAAGAGCTTCTCCTCAAAAATATATCTTTGAAAGTACCCCAATGTGCGCTCTCAAGGTCAAAAAATAGAAAATAGAGAAATAAGACACATTAAATGATTTTAATTACTGGTACACTGAATTATGTGACTCTACACGATCATATCAGTAAATCACGCGAACAGATGAAGGAATATCCAACTCCACACGATCGGATGTAAAGATCACACCATTACAATAAAGGATTTTCTGGACCTTCGCAATCATAACCAAGTACCATTGCGATCACGATGAGTACTGGTCAGCTGCACCAGGTACTTTTTATATCAGCAAAATATAATTAAGGCATGATCTCTAGATGGACCTTCAGAATTTATTTGAAATATCGTGTACATAAACCATATATGCTACATACTAAGTTCGATATTTAAGACTCAAGAAAATCATTAAAATGTGAATTCAAGGTCTCTTTGACCCGATATCTACCATGGTACATAAAAATAAAGACTTGGCCTGTAAGGTCAAAACGCCTTAGAACTTATGGAAAATATTACAAACCTTCACCTAGACCGAAAATGATCTCCTGAACCTAACAGAATTAACAAAATTTTAATACACGTATCCGATCATCAAATATTGACCAAACTCAAACTTTAGCCCTAAAAGTCAACTTTATCTCGTTTAAGGGGCTAAAATCACCATGAAAGGATCAAAACTAAAAACCAAGGTCCTTCTAGACCAAATTCAACGTTTCAGAGCTGGTGGGACTGATGGAATTCCATCTTGAGACTTAAAACTCCAAATATTGACTACTTCAACTTAAAAGCTTTCAAAATTAAAATTTTCTCATATCTTAAAGCTTTTTTCTTCGATTTCAAAACGAACAATATAACCTAATAAAATGTGACCTCTCATAACTATCGAGAAGGAAAAAATAACAATTTTAAGAGAAAATCCAAAATTGACCTTCAGGGTCATTACATTATCCACCATTAAAAACCATGTCCGTCCTCTAACATAAAGGAATAAAAATTACATGTAGACTAAAAAATTGGGGATATATGGCATGTATATCAAACTCAATATCCCAAGTAGTCTTTGAAACTAGATGATGCTTCCACTGAACCTTCAAAAAAGCTATCTACTCATTCTCAACTTTCTAACCTGCTTGTCTGATATAGCTACAGGCTCCTCCTCATAAGTCAAGTCTAACTCCAAAGTCACAGACTCAAAATGAATCACATGAAAGTCATTAGGTATGCATTTATGAAGCAAGAAAACATGAAAACTCGATGCACCACTAATAAACTAGGTGGCAAGGCTAGCTAATAAACCACCTGTCTAACACACATTAAAATATCAAATGGGATAATGAGCCTAGCGATAAACTTTTCCTTCCTTCCACCTTATCATACCCTTCATGGGTGATACTTTAAGAAAAATATGGTTTCCTTCCATGAACTCTATGGCTCAAACCATCATGTCAGCATAACTATTTTGCCTAATCTGGGTTGTCAACTATCTACTCTGAATGGCCTGAACCTGCTCTATAGCATCATTAAAAAAATCCATATCAAGTGCTTTCACCTTAAAGGCATCAAACCAACCAATCAGAGATATAAACTCCTACTATATAAAACCTCAAAATGAGCCATCTAAATGCTGGAATGATAACTTTTATTATAGGAAAACTCTGCTAAAGGAAAATATTTCTCCCAAAAACCTCCAAAACTAATAACATAGGCTCAAATCCTATCCTTTAATACTTAAATTATCCGATCAGATTGGCCATCAGCGTGAGGATGAAAAATTATACTCATATCTAACTGAGTACCCAAATGATGCTATAAAGCTCACTAAAGGTGCAATGTGAATAAGGAACCTTGGTCAGAAAGGATAGATACTGGAACACCATGTAAATGAACAATGTAACTTAGGTATATCTCAACTAACTTCTCGGTCTAATCCACTTTGACCAGACTAAAATAAGAAGACTTAGTCAATCGGTCTGCAATCACCCAAATCAAATCAAAACCACCCATGGTGGTAGGTAAACCCACTATAAAATACATGGTGATACGATCCCACTTCCATGTAGGAATGACAATCCTCTAAGAAACACTACTAGGTTGCTGATGCTCAAACTTCACCCTTTGAAAAATTAGACATCTAACCACAAACTCTTCTATGTTCTTTTTTATGTTCCACACCACCAATAGTATTGATTCAAGTCATTATACGTCTTTATTTTCCCTGGATGGATGAAATATTTTGAACAATGTGCCTCTTTCATAATCAAACTAGTCAAGTCACCCACATCCGGTGTGCAGATACCAATCCTCAAAACATGATTCTTTTCATGTATTTCCTACTTGGATTCACCTCTTAATACTTTATCTTGAATAATGTATAATTTTTCATCTTCAAACTATTTCTAGTTAATCTTCTCCATCAAGGAGTATAAAGGGCCTCCACAAAAGCAAGAATTCTACCATTATCCGAAATCTACAAGCAAACTAAGATGTTAGATAAACTCTGAACATCTCCAACAAAAGGTCGTGCCTCAACTCAAATAGAAACAACACTATCCATGCTAGATGAATTTTTTCTCAATGCGTAAGCCTCTACATTAGCTTTGTTAAGGTGATACTAAATAGTCATTTCATAGTTCTTTAGCAACTCAATAATTGACAGTGCCTAAAAATTAGATCTCTCTAGCTAAAAATGTACTGAAGGCTGCTATGATTAGTGAATACCTCACAATGAACTCCATACAAGTAGTGACACAACAACTTCAGAACAATCACAATGCTGCCAGCTCTAAATCGTGGGTGGGATAACTCTTCTCATGAATATTCAACTTTCTAGAAGCATAAGCTATCACCTTCCATTTTTGCATCAAACTCCACCCATACCAACTCTAGAAATATCACAAATCACGGTGAAGGGCTCACCCTTAATAGGAAAGGTCAAAACTAGAGTTGAAGTCAAAAAAGACTTAAGCCTCTAGAAACTCTCCTCATACTCATCAGAGCACTGAAATACCATATTTTTTTAGTCAACCAAGTAAGGGGATGCAATTATAGAAAAGCCCAAAATGAATCTCTACTAGTATCCATCTAAAGTAAAAATCTATGGATCTCATTAGGAGAAGTAGGCCCCGACCAACCACAAACTGCCTCAATCTTAGCTAGATTGACCCTAATACCTTCTTTGGAACTACATGTCCCAAGAAAGTCAAAGAACTAAGCCATAACTCATACTTTGTAAACCTGGCATACAACTTCTCCTTTCTCAACCTTTGAAGCAAAATCCCCAAATACTGTACATGATTTCCTAGCTCGTTATACCTAATTTTTTTAAATGAATACAATCACAAATAAATTAATATAAGGTCAAGATATTCCATTCATAAACTATATGAACATTGCAGGGGAATTTGTGAACCCAGATAACATAACCAAAAGCTCATAATGGCCATCATAGGTCTAGAAAGCTATCTTAAGGATATATGAAGCCCTAATATTCAACTAATAATAGTTAGACCTCAAGGAAATCTTGGAGAATAACACATTACCCTACAACTGCTCAATCAAATCATCAATCTGGGAAGGAGATTTGTATGCTTAATAGTGTAATGACCTTTCCCATCTTTTTCATAATTTTGTTTTTCTGACATTCTATAACTTTTCTATAGCATACCTAAGTCATTTGTGATTTAGAAGAACTAGTATTTTGGTTCTTAGGTAGTTCTATTAGTTGTTATATCCATTTTCCTATCCTAGAGCCTTTATTATTGAAATTATTAACTTTAGTCAACATTCTGTGAAAATGAACTCAAAATAATTCCAATAGTCTTGTTAGATTTAGAACATAGATTTTGGTCTATATGGACTCTTGGTTTAAGTTCGGGAGCTTTAGTTTTGAGTTTATGTGATTTTATGTGTTTTATGTGCTTTTTGTTGCCAAGTGGAACTAGGTGGTAATTTTGTGAGTGGAGCCTTAGATTGAAATTTTGACTGCGCCACAACTTAAAATGTAAAGTTTATGTTAGGTGAGTTGTTAGTTCAGACTTTTGACCAACCGGGATCATTTGAGTACTTGGTTGGGAAGTTGGATTTTGGAAAAAGTGTTGACTTTGGTCAACATCTCATCGAAATGACCTCGGATTGAAATTTCATCTATGCTATTGAATATGAAATATCGATTCCATGCATATTGGTTTGTGTATATCAGACTCCTTTTGGGCCCAGAGACTCAAAATCCACCTTTTAAATATTACAAATTTTTTGTACAACTAAAGTTGTTCAGCATGATCGAGGTGTGATGGCGCGATCGAGCCAATTAGCCATTTTTCTAAATTAGCGCGAACACACTCATATGGAGCTAAAAATGTTTGCTGGCCTAGCTGGATTCTGGCACAATCACGCCCATATGGATCTGTGGGCGCTAATCCATCCACCCTCAATTTAGTGCAATGGTGCTAAACTTCCGACATTTCCCTTCTTTAGCACGATCACTTCTTTTTGGTGCTAACAATGCTAATTAAATTCCTATCCTTTTAGCGCTGATGGCACTAAAGCCTGGGTCCAGATATATATAGCTCTATTCTCAAATTTTCATCCATTTCTTCAACTTTTCTCTTCTTCAAACACTACAAAAAACCCCATTAAAATTCTTGGGTCTATGATTAGCTCATGGGTGACTTGGAAACGTGATTTCTTCAATTATTTTTTATTATTAGTTATTTGTCACTTAGAATTTCCCAAATTTCACCAAAGTTTCTATCTTCTTCATCTTAAAACCTCCATTAATAAACATGAAGCTTTAGGGTCTTTTTTCTTGAGCTTGGGAATTAATTCATTTATTTTCTTCTAAAATTTTCCAAAAATCCCATGGGTATTCTTCACTTTATTTCTTGATTGCAAACATCATTATTGCTCATCTTAACTTCAAACTTGGGTTTAGGTTTCCTATGTTTTACGGAATATTTTGATACTTTTTTTTCAAAGTTTTTCGTTTGCAGGGACGTTGGCCCGTTTTGACCTATATTTAGACCCTAGTTATTTTCATATCTTTATGTGTGTTGTTGGAATCGTATTAATATATAGGTTGTGTTTTTGCTAGTTGCATAATTGTCGAGCTCATTTGCATATTCTTGGTGATATGTAGTAGTCTGGGTATATTTTGTGTTGTATTTGTGAACTTGTCTATGGAGGATAGGTAGGTTATTCTTATGATCTTAGAATGAAGCTATATGAGGAATAATTGTGATAGATAAATATCTTTGGGTTGAGATTTTTAGGCTGATATCCATGATCCTATCTGCTCTTTTAGTCCGCTTCTCTTGGCTATGTATTGTTGTTGCAGTTGTGATGATAATTACCCTGAAACCCTAGTTCTCTTGATAGACTAGGGAACATAGATGGTTGATAACTGGGAATGTTCGTAAGCCTCGGGCATCGACTTGGCAAGTTGTGCATGCCGTAAATATTGATCTTGTGCAGGGCCATATGACTTGCTTTTGATATTAAGTGTAGTTAAGCATATCATCATGAAAACTGATTTTACTATACTGATTTCCACAGTTTTATGGAAAAGAGCCAGATATCACTGATTTTTAAACCTTGTATGGCCTCGTAGGCTCGTTTTCGATATTATGAGATTAAAATGATCATTTTAAGATGTTTTCATCAGTTTTTGATAATTAATGAGATAATAAAGACTTTAGCCACTGTTTTCGAGATATTACTTGACTCGATAAAGCCCGATTGCTAGACATTAATTATATTGATGCATTCTTGGGAAAATCCATTGATTATATTGATGCCTGTTTGGCGAAGCCCATTTATTATTGTTGAAACCCAATTTTTACCCCCCCCCCCACCCCCCAATTTGATTAATTTTTGAACTTTTAATCTTAAATAATCTAGATAGACTAATTTCACAAAATTTAGAATTGTTCAATTTTAAAAATTAATCACCAAGAATTCTACTACCAAATAAATATATATATTATAAAGCGGTATATATAAGTTTTGGATGAATTTGATCTTATTTTGAAAATCCCAACTTGAAATGGACAAGTGACTATCTTTGCAATAGTAAGTTATTTGTTTAAAATTGATAAAAGGGTTCTTATTCATCAAATTATGATAAAATATCAGATGTATGTGTTTTACAAAGAATTGAACTTGATTGAAAAATCGATCCGAAATTAAAATAAATGAATATTTTTGCAAAAATTCTTTATTTAAGTCAAATTTCTCCATTTCTATACTATATCACTAAAATTAGCAATTTGAATTATTTTCAGTTTGAAAATTTATGAATTAATTAAAAATAGATTCATTATTATCTGTTTTATACTAAATTAGTCCAAATTAGTCTAAAACAAAACCTACTCCATTTGTTTGTGTCACGCGCCTAAAAGAAATAAATATTACTCACAACGGGCCTGACACATACCTCAACCCTCTACTCACTCGTACACTTTCTCTCACTCTTCTCTCTCTCCTCACTTTTCTCGCAATAGACGAAGAACATAGAAAATTTCTAATGTTTCTGACAACTTCACCCCAAAATGACTCTCGAGAATTCCTTATTGCTCCTTCAAATGACAAGGGATCTTTGTCAAACAGTGGATATCATTAATCTCTTCGTCTAAGAGCTGTTTATGTACGATTTAAGTTGGCAGGTTTAAGAAGCCCATACGAGTCCCTTAAAATAGTAAGTATATCATTCTCTCTTAAATCCTTGAAGATTAAGTTGTATTTGTACATATTTGCTGCTCTTTGGTTAGATCATTTCAAAATTCAAAATCTCTAATCAGTCTTGGCCATTGATTTTTATCTTGTGTACTTTATGGGTTGGATTCGTGCCAAGTGTCCCTTCTACCCCTTGTTTTCCCTCAATTGAAACCCTAATCCAAATCCTATATAAACTCTCATATAGAGATTGAGGAACAGGGGTCGGAGATTTGGGAAATTTTTAGGGTTCCATGTTATTTCCTATTAGCAGTCTCACTAGCTTTAGATGGTCTAAAAATTAGGTTTTTCATGGAATTTTAGGGGGGAGGGGCTTTTGTCCTGTTTAGCAATTCTTGAGTGAGAGGCAAAAAAAAAAAACCACTAGGATTTTCTTTGTTTTAGGGCAGCAGGGTGAACATATTCAACATTTATTTTTAATTTCTGAGGTTGATAATAAAATCTAGAGCATCAAGTATATATCCGGGCTTAAGAAAGTAGAAATCATCCTCAACCTGTCAAAGTTGTGTGGGTAGCATGCTATTGCCTTTGACTATCTTAACCTTTCTTTCTAATTTTGTCAAAGGTTGAATCTTTAAGAAGAAGTGTAGAGTATTTGCATAATGTTTAAAGCCTCATATGTATATTCAATCTTGATCAATTGAAAAGTGACTAATTTGTGTAAAATGAATGCCCATTCCCGAAACTTGACAGTGTATTTTATCTAATTTGACCAGGGTATTAAATTCATGCATGTTTTTAGTAAGTTAGCCTTTAGTATAATATGTTGCATGGTATTGATGACTAACTGAGGCCCTTGTTTGATAAAGTCAGTCTCTCTATGGTTAAAGTTGTGTATAAGTTGACTTGAATGTATGAGCATGATGACATGATTGAATTATAATTTCTTTGATTAAAATCAGTTAAGTATCATGTTAGAATCTGCCTCTTTGTCTATGTGGTTTCACACTTAAAGAAGTTAGCTCTCTGGTTTGTGACTAGGTGTGTTTGGTTAAAATAGGAAAGGTTTGATGTTCTATAAAAGGAGAGGTAGGTTTGGAAGCTGAAATTTCATGATCATCACCCTCTACTTTGTTGCTATATTGTCAAAAAAAATGAACTTTGGTGTCTTTACTCTTTGCTGGTTCTTTCTTTTCCTCCTTACATAGACTGCGGCCCTAGAACTAATTCAGAGGCTCAAGATTTGTCTTGGTAAGCCTTCTAATCAGGCTTGATACGACCTATGAGTAGATTCTATGTTACAAGTGTCTCATCAAGAAGCACTCTCACCTGCTTGCATTGAATGCATGTCCAAATCTTGTAGCTTTGTATGAATGACTTCTTGGTTGTGATTCTCTTCTGGAACTTAATTCTAGAAGGTCTATTTAGAGTTAAAGTTTTTTTAAGCCAAGAAACCATCCTAGATAAGTTTTTGAATCTTCTCAACTAGGAGTTTAATGTAGAGATTAATATTGTAATATTCCTAGGGTCAATTATCTCTTTCCTGTGAAGAGTTTGACCAGTTGATGTTCCCTACTCGACTTATTGTTAGAATCACTTGGTTAAGGCATCAACCTGTCTATTCTTCACAACTTGTTTGTTGGATTTTCCTTTTAAGATATGGTATTTACTAGTGTGCGTATGTTTGTCCAGTTTAAACTTGAAGGTTTATACATGACTTATGTGATATTAAGGTGATGACTAATCTGATCATTTGGTATTTATGGATAAAATGAGTTTATATCCATACTTAAAATCAACATAGAGACATTCTTAGGAATTATTTGTATTGTTTGTATGTCTAAAATAGGTTCATCATGATTCTGAATACATAAGTTATGTTCAAGAAAGGGTTGTATTTAGTCAAGTGTCATTCTCTTACTTCTCTACAACTTAAGTGGTCAAGGTTTTCTATGTGAATCTTTGGTGTGATTAGACTTGTAAAAATCCATTTTTGTCACCGTATGTCTTAATTGAATGAAGATCTAGGTGTTGGGTGTGGTTATTGCATTTTAAGGATACAAATGTTTAAGATTAGTCCACACATGACTGATATGGATGCTTAGATTTGAATTTTCTTAATAACTAACAAGGCTGGGTAAATTCATGTCAATAACCCCTTACCTATTAATAGCTTGAGAATATACTTTCTTTCATGATCAAGATTAGTGACAACAATATGTTAGGATGCGTTTGATCTATCCATGTGCCCGTTGTGTTCAAAGTTAGTCTTGATTGCTTAAGTAAGTGATAACAACTCGTCTGATTCCTAACTGCAAGGGAACATCCTATTGTGCCTACTAGTTATACAGAGATGCACACCCCTTAATATTTTTTAACTGATTACAGGGTATTGAGGTTTCTCCTAGTTCTATAGGTTATTTGTGGTCTGTGAACAAACATGTTTTAAACTGGAATGTGACTACTGTTGTTTGATTCTCTTTATGTATTGTATGAACACTATATGCGATATCGTATTAATAAAAAGTGGTCTTGTCTGAAGTTTAATCTGTCAGCAGGCTTTGCGGACTAGATTCTGAATTTTGTGTCTTTGTTTTATAAGCAAATGGGATGGGAAAAGTCATGTGGTTTAGCTCAGGCTTGTAAAGATGCTGTCAAGTAAAGAAAGGCTCATGTTTGATAACCTTTTTGTTTTATTTCTATCTTTATGCTTGTATTTTGCATACTAGAATTGTTTCATAAAAAAGAGATTCTAGGAAATTCTTTATGGGACATGCGAGTTCCTATTAGAGGGTCCATAAGGTATAACTTCATATGTTTTAGATTTGACTACTGTCTGAACTTGGGTGCCTGCTAAGATATTGACTTGTCATTTAGATTTAAGGGCCATACATGTTTAGCAGGATAAAGTGTTGATCAGTACTCACTTTGAATGTTCTTCATCGCCCCCTAAATTTGGCCTAGGAATATCTGTTTGCTTAATTATTTTAGGAGCTTATTATGCGATACTTGCACCTACATGATTTTTTTTATCTGAATTGATAAATATGAAATAGGTTGTGTATCTGTTGTTTCAATACGTCTAGACAAACTTCATTTGGTTGAAATAGAGTTATTTGTTGAGGTCTCTCTTAACTGTTGTTGCTGTTTACATCTTGTGATAGTGAGGACTTGAACCTATTAGCTCCTTATACCTGGCTGCTTCCTTGTTTTATTCCCTCATGGCTTACAAATACTAGTTTGATTCTAGACTCAAGTTTAATCTTGGAAAGTCTTGGTATTTATTTGTTTAATTGGTAGTAGAAGGATATCTTAACATGCTCATGATAGAACCATATAGTTTCCACTCACTGGGTTTCACATGTTTGACTAATAAATAAAGGTAGTTTAGTGTGTCTAGATTCTACCAATTGGACCCACTTTACGTGCCACTAGATATGTATGAGGTGACCTTTTAGTTGAAAACATTGTCTGCTCAGTTTGCATAACTCCTCATATCCTATTTTCTCTCACTGATTCTACTAATCATCCTAGTGGTTGGAGTTATGGTTATGTTCTATGATCTAAGAGCATGTAAAAAATGTCTTGATGCTTCGCTAATATCTTGATCATGTGATTGTGCTTTTTCCATAAGTAGTTATGTCTATGTTTGTATACTTTGAATTTTCTTATAAAATATCAAGTTCTCATGACACAAGAATTTACTGTATGATATTTGAGGATGAATTTCTTTATGTTAAATGAGCATTTTACTGTTCTAATTTTCCCTTATGTGCTTAAGTCTTTGTCACTTGATCGAATTCTAATTCTTTTTGTTCTTCTTTTCTTTGCATGAATACCTCCGTCTGAGTCAATTGGACTCTTCTTCCTCTCATTTTATTGAGTCAAAATCCAGGCCATTCCTCCTTTAGGCTGAAGATGGTAGAGCAAGAATGCGTTGAAAGCCCATTAAGCATAGTGGCATCATGTTTTAGGAAGAAAGCCCTTATATTTGCTAGAATTAGGACATGTACTAGAAAAATAAAATCGTATTGGGTCCGGTTCTCTCCTAGGTGTACAGATAAGGAGAACCATGTCCAAGTGACCTGGATTAGTTCCAAGTAAAGATTCTATTCCCTATCCCTTTAGTTGAGGTCACTAAGTTTAATTTTTCTCTTCTTTTATCAAAATATTCTTATAGACTTGGGTTTTGAAAATGGCACACCAAAATAATACCTATAGTCACTGCATCTAAGGCCTTTACCTCATGCATACTGGCGAAAGAATAGCAATATCCTCTCCCGCTACTCGAAAAAGCAACTCCTCAACCATTTCCCACTGGAATTATGGATCTATTATCATCTCTACCAAGAGTCCGACAACCTCTACTAGGCTGCGATTGCCTTTATCCTTAGTTGGAGGTGTTGGTGCTATAGCTGGATATTGTGAAATGGGATGAGGCCTTCCCTAACCCTTAGCAGAAAAAAATCTCATCGTGTGTCCTATATCTTTATAAGTATAGCATGACTTAGGTACTCATAAGATGCTAAGAAAAACCATATGAATCTGAATGGACACCATATATTGACTCTCTATATTGAAAGCCTTGAGAGACTGAATTGAACTGAAAAACCTCTGACTGCTTTATGATGCCTTTATGGTTGCATGAAATGGTCTATGATGGTGAAATAAACTACCCTATTTGGAGGAATCTCTGCCGCTAGAATAAGTGCCTAAATACTGATCGGAAGTGTGATACCTTTTATCTTTCGTATCCCTTAACTCCTATCTCTCCATAAGTTCTGCCTCCCTAAAAGCCTCAATAACCTCCTTAGAAAATACCCTTAGATGGGCTACTTTGAGAAGACACACTAAGATTATAAGTCAGTCCTTGTATAAACCTATGAGCTCTCTCTCCCAGATCTGTAAGAAGTGATATGGCATATCCAAATAAAGCACAAAAACGAGTCTCAGTTACTCTCATGCCCCCTGTTCTAACCTCTTGAAACTTAATTTGTTCTCCTCCCTTACACTCTTAGAGACATATCTATTATAAAAGGATAGTGCAAATTCCTCCTAATCAACCAAAGGAGATCCAACTAGTCTATCATCCAAGTAAGAATGCCACCACTAACATGCGGGCCTACATAATTGCAAATTAATATAAAGGACACCATGTGACTCTTCCAAACTCACACTCTCAAGTAGCTCAATACAAGTAGATAGGAAATCATATGCCTCATCATCTCTCCCACCATGAAACTGAGGTGGATCAATCTTTCTAAACTTCTTAAAGTGATGCTACTCATTATCTGACGATCTTTTTGAAGCCAAAACAGGGGCTCCCACACCCGATATCAGTATCCTATTATCTGAATAAACTGATGGTGGCTGACCTAGTGAATTCTGATGTTGCTCTAGGGTCTAAGCCCCCATCCTAATTTGCTAACCTTGGGGCATGCCAGTTGCACTCCACTCTATGTCATACTCTCCAATACACCTAGAAGCTTCAAAAAGGAGCCTTGAAGGATCAATGTAACAGTAATTTCCGAGGGTACCTGCCCTTCGACATTATGAACCTAAGGCTCAGGGGAGGCTGCTCTAGCCTGTCCACTCACTGGGCAGAACCTCAGGCTGTACCACAACCCTATCCTCTGGATTATTTTTGACCCTGCCAATGTTTAAGAAATTGGGCAGGGACGAGCTCATCTCTAGCCACAAATCGGGTCCTTGCCGTTTGTCAAAGAACATACCATGTCTCAATACCCAAACAGATTCCTAAAAGTTTTATAGCAACTCAAAGATTAGTAATAGATGTCTCCGCGTCGATCTATGAGACTATTAAACTTGGATTGTGCAGTATGAGCCCTACAAATTTGGTGCACTAACACAAACTTATTATGACTTGAAATCTGGTCGCATTGGAACTTATCCTAACCCACCTAGACAAGTAAGACTATTAACAACTATAAAGAGTAAATATAGAAAATAATGAGTCAGTGAAAAAAAAGGTATAATATAAAAATTCAACTAATTAACCATATAAAATCTGGAGTCACCGTGCAAGACACTAGTTGAAATAAATACAAGTCTAATACTATTAAATGGTCTCAATGTATACAATTCTCAACAAATTGAAATAAGGACATAAGATAGTAAATGCCCATGGCACGTGATTGACTATAAGCAGCTACCTCCGGATCTCTCGTAAGCCTCAGCTCTGATCTAAAGAAGAGAAATTTAGCAGCACTAGGCTCAAAACCTACACAAGTGTAGAAAAGCAAGTGAATGTGTACTAAAATAAAGCAATGGGTACTCAACAAGTATCATTGGCTAGCTCTAAAATAAAATACAATCATAATCCTCCCGAGACACCAAGCTATAACAAATATCATATCCAGCAGTTTATAATAAAATATATAAGGTGTAAGGGATAACAACAACAAAATCAACTACTTAACAAAAACCAATAGTAATAATCTATAATCAACTAACGAAGTATCAAACATAATGCTGCATAGAATATCATCTCAATAGAATACAAACTTTGCCTCATAAAGCATCTTAAGAAATAAGTATCAAAACTAGTAATACAACTAAAATCAAACCATATAAAGTATCAATATAACACCCTCAACCTATCCCAAATATAGGCATCCCATTTCGAGTCAATTTACAACTCGTGGTATAACCCCATAGTCATACATAAATTCATGAAGGAAATCCATCATCACCCATATTAGTCCCCAATACACAAGTTCTACCATGATAAGAAGCGTAAATCCTAGATATCGAGTAAAGGACTCATGGAATGGATTCTAAAGGGAATAAATCAAGTTAAGATGAACTCTACTCAAGTCTAACATCCATGATACACAAGTCTATCTATAATAAGAAGGGTACATCTTGGAAGAAATGGACTTTTACGATAGAGTCTGAAATGTATAGACTAATATCAGCAAAGTAAATGATAACCAACACATAAATTATTTCATAAGCTAATTCATAACCATCATGTAAAACATGTCCATACCATCTTTTAACTCTCCACTCAGTCCCCAACAGACAAGTACAACAAAGGTAAGAAGGGTACATCCTGGATACCGAGAAAAGGACTTGTGGTAAGGGCTCTATAATGAGTAAGCCAATGTAAAATGATTATCTTATGAATAAAACCGTCCTTGTAAAATCTATGTCACTATTATAGGATCATCGCTAGTCTATTTAGGTAAAATACTTCCTTTTTGAGTTAAACCATGACATATGGGGGATCCTGCTTGCTATACCACTAACTTGTGCAAGTAGTATTTTAAACTCCTATAAGTACCTAACACACAAATCCACTTATGTTATGAAGGGTACATCATGGATATTAAAGAATCGACTCATAAGATGGGTTCTGAAGGAATAGATCGGGATAAAAGAACAACCATATTATCATACCAAATTTCCTATCCCATCTTAATCATAATCAATCATGGCCTTTCTTATTTGTTCATCATAACCATGAGGCATTTCCTCATTATAAAATCATAAATAATATTAAAAAAGAAATATGTCACGACCCAATTTCTCAGATTATAATGGAACCTACCATTCATTTGTAGGTGAACCAATTCTCGTAGCCTGAAATGATAAGTAACAGGCTCCTATAATGACAACAAACAAGCAGTACTAAAGAAAAGTAGTAATAAAGAGAAGAAGCAAGAGATAGATAAAATAACCTAGTACAATCAAATAATATCCAACCCACGACCTGGTATCATGCGTATATACAGAAGCCACTAAGGTATAAAGTACTAACTAGAGGAAGTAAAATGTACAAAGTTTTCTCTAAAGTGCATCAAAGATGAAGTTCAAATGAGAAGAAACAAGCAACTTTGATTACAGGAGCTAACCCAGAATATCTGAATCCTTAAAAGCTGGCACAAACAACGATGTAAGCATCGATTGCTCATACTAGGATCTGCACTAGAAAGATGTAGAAGTGTAGTACAGATACTAATTGTCGAAGAAACGAGTACCCAAAAGGCATCATAGGCCCATAGGGAGCCATAAGATATAACAATATTAAATATAAATTTTAGATAAGAAAAGAGTCACTCAAAACAAGTATAAGAAATACAAAAAGCTAGCTACATAGAAAAAAGGCAAGAAATATATAGATAACTGGTAATTGTAACCTCAATAATACCATACGATAAGATGATCTAAGACAACTAAAGCACCAATGTAACCCACTAGGTATGGATGTTCTGTAAGTAGATAAATATGACTATCAACTAAAGACACGAGCAATAGTAAATCAAATGCAAGTAAGACTTTACCAATCCTCCATATGAAAGAAAAGGTACAAACAAGTCACACTCACTCGTCTGGCCCCCATAGGACCGGAGAGTACATCTAGAAATCAAGTGCAATAAAGTAACATAGATATGATGTAGTGAACCTAATGTATTATCCTCCTCTGATACCCTTAGGTTTAGTAGGTAGGACCCATGAAAGTTCTAACCCTGTATATTGTAACTCTATCTTATGCCCTTTCCCTAATCGCACGCAGCCCAGAGGCAGGGTCAGTGGAGGTTCACCAACCGCATACCACTCTCCAATAACGCAAGTGATCTCCTAACCAGTGTCTAGCTTGGTGATTGTTTAATATCAGTTGAGGGATAATACTTAATACCCAACCTTAGAGGGGAACTCCAAATGCTAGTATATTGAAAGTACCAATGCTAGGTCTATAGCTTGGACTAAAATAAGTAGAAAATGGATGAACTAGGACCGATACTTGATTGGGTCTAAAACTAGTTATAATACACCTTATTTAGTATTTACTTTCAACACCTCATTTGTAACCATTTTTATACTAGGTTATCCATTTATACTCAAAACAACCCCCCTAGGTCCATAGTTCTTCAAAAATAATGATACTGAACCCTCAACCCTAAAACATAGTGGAACAATGATATAAATATCTCTAGCATGTATGCCACATGAATGCACAATCAAACAACTCTATAACTGACCCTACCATCCCTGTACATGCTTTATAAACAACTTTCTTAGATAAAATTCATAAACCAGCCCAAACCCGATGGAAAAAACCAAAAAAAAAAACCCATGCCAATGCATCCTATACTTCTAGAGTTGAATTTAAAGAGACCACTGGGCCAACACTAGATTAATGATATAGCATTACACCGAATGGATATAAATAGTAGAGGACAGGGGTCACAATGCCAACCTAAGAAAACCTGACTCTAGAGAATCTAGATAGCACAATTATAGAATTATACATCCTACCTTAAGATAGATAAGCCTAAGCTTACCTGGCAACCGAAGAAATGTTTCCAAAATCCCAGAGAATTATCTTGCCGACTTTGTAGATGCTCCGACTAGAACTAGCAAATAACAATCTACGCATCAACATGAATCCAACCATATAATTATGCTAAAATTAGAGCTAAGCTAAGATTTGGGTAAAAAACGCACCCGTAAGGCCCCTGCTAAACGAACCTAAAAATGAAATTTACCACGAGGTTCCATGAGATGTGGGGATTCATGCCCAAAATATAAGCACAATTTGGATAAAAGATATGCTCAAAATAGCCTAGAGAATACGAGAATACATGTGCAAAACTTTACGTAAATTTAGGAATTAAAAAAAGGAATTCTACATATGAAGGAGTGAAGAAAATCAATCAACAAGGTAGAATCCACTCCAAAATGACAATTCACTACTACATTGTGGCTAGAATGGAAGAATTGACTCAAATTAACCAAGGATAAAAAATGGAGGAAACACTATGGATATGGAGAAAATGGTGTAGAAAAGCTTACCCCAAATGAAGATGGAACACAAGGATTCCTGCCCAAAGAATGATATCCCAACACTTATATATAACTCCCCACAAGATCTGATGTTTAGAGAGAGAGAGAGTAGAGTGAGAGGGAAATGGGAATTCTTGTTTCAAAATTCAAAGAAAAGGCAATATATAGCCCTAGTAATAGGACAACGCGGTTGTTCTAGGACGGTGAGATCGCATCACTGGGCTAAAGGCAAGGCAATACTATCGCATTAGTGTTGCGCAATTGCATAGAGAAAGGAAATGGGGAAGAAACACCACTGGTGTCGGATAGCGCAATCGTACCTAAGGGGGAATAGGCACACTAGTGCAATTTCACTAAATGATCTTGAGAGGTAGTCACGGTAAAGTTGTGCAATCACATTAAAGGATGTGGTAGGACAAAGATCTCCAACAGAGGTTCCACACGAAAACCAATAGTGCTAATAGATAAAAAATGATATTGCAAACTCAAAGACATAGATGAAAATTTTATCTAAGGTCGTTTCGAATAAATGTTTACCAAGAAACACTAAGGCCTCAAATTACCAAAAGCCAACCAAGTGCTTGAAATTTTCCCCAATATCTTGGGAAGCAAACAAACAACCTACCTAACCTAATCTTGTCATTCTAAAGCTGATGACACAGTCAAATTTTCAATCCAATTCTCCATTTATTGAATGTTGATCAAAGTTAAACATTTAGCTTCCCACCACCGTTTTCTCAACAAATGAGATAAAATCATACTAAAAGATCCTATAACCAAACCAAGGGTCCGTCTAAATTAAAATCCCTGCTACAGAGCTAAGAAATTATAGAAATTCGATTCTAAGATCGTTTTCAAGGAGTGTTTTCTAAAAGTTAATGAATACCAAAGTTTAGCTCTAAAATAAGAAAACGAATATAAATCTTAAATGAACCACTTGGTAACCGAGGTATTGGTCCTATCAGGTCATAATTGACCTGGGGCAGCATTTGGGGTAGCATTTGGAAGGGTCTAAAGTGCAAGAACTCACATAAATATAAAAATGACCAGAAGGGTCATTACATCATCCACTACCAAAAAGGACTTTCATTCTCAAAAGTCAA
>JBDJHY010166822.1:0-12438 GCA_039654485.1 Withania somnifera | reverse complement strand
CACTCCATAATTGGCTTTTTATCCGTATTTTGGTATGTAATTCATATTTGTCTTTATTGTAAATATGAAAATTTTTGGCGCTCTATTTCTCTTCTTCTTCATGCATTTTTGAGTCCTTTTATTTACTCAAATTATGCTCAATTTTAGAGCATGAGTTCCTGGTCATGCTGGGAACTCCACAGTGAAATTCACTTATGTGTCTGGTCAGCTGGTCCTATGTGCCTTTTTTAGGATCAATTTTTGTATTAGTCTAGAATTTAGTATAATTAATATAGTTGGACTCATTTTGAATTGTAGATTCATATTTTATCAGTTTCAAGGCTATTTAATGTCATTTGACAGTAGACGAGATGATATTTATGAGTTGTTATGCGATTTTCGCCTGATGATAGGTAGGCTCCTTGGAGTTACTCTAGGGACATAACTTATATAACTGCACTAAATAGATCTGTAGATTGGTAAACCTAGGTCGATACCACGACTTCACCGCTTTTTCTATTCTACTTCATCTCCTTCTTTCTATCAATGCTTAGTGTAATAAGATGCATTTGACCTAGTATTGGCCTTGTGGTGGTCGTAGGGTGACTTTGGAAGTAGTGAAATTCTTATGAGTAGGTTGAGTTATAGATTTTTCCCTCAGGTATATGATGTTGTATTATGCTTCTAATTGTATCTTAGTGGTACATGTACAGGGTTTAGGTTAGATATAGATATTCCTATGTTCATGCATTCATATAGTACGAGAGTTGTGAGGTTCATCTTCTGAGAGTGCATTTTGGGTTAGGGCCCGGTGTCACCTTTTTCTGAAACTATTGGGCCTTTGATGTCGGTGTTTGTATAATAATTATGAAAATGGACAAATCAGAGTAATTTTTGGATTTTCTTGATGATATTAATAACATAACTGCCTTTTCTACTTATTTTAGGTTTGGTTGCATACTGAGCACCCTATTCTACCTTTTCTACTTGGTTTAGACCAAGTTTCACACCTTTGTATCGGGTACTATTTGTGTACAACTTATGTTGGAACTTGTGTTTGACTTCTCTTAGGAGTATAACCTTTTCCATAATACTTCACGCTTATTAATTTGGGACCTATTTCTCTTGAGATATTGACACTTGTGGTACTGAGTTGCTGATACTTGTGTTATGGTGATACCGCTATACTAATGCATTAGATATTGGGATGTGATCCCCCCATGAGGCTCTGTGATATTAAGATGTGATGATTTCTATGATGTTGGACATATTGTGCACTATTGTTATACCTCCATGAACCTTTCTATTATGTGAGAGAACACGTCGGAAGTGGGGTTTGTGGTGTAGTAGAAGCATTCAAGGGAATTCCTTCCTGCCTGTTGGGCCTCCTGGTACCTTTTTCTTTTACTGGTGGGACTTAGAGGCTGCTTTTCATAATTAGTTAAATGGCTAATCTGGAGTAAAATTATATTTTCTTAATGATATTAATAACATAATTGGTTTTTGTACTTGTTTTAGACTCAACTGTGTATCAATCACCCAATACTGACTTTTCCACTAATTTTAGACCAACTTCCACACCTTGACACTGGTTACTATTCTGTACTACTTATACTGGAACTTGTTCTAAAATAAGTGGAATCATACCTTGGAACCAATTAGAATTATTTTCTATTTATTCTTGAACTTGAGTTCGACTTCGCTTTGGCAGTGAGTACAACGTTTTCTATACTACTTCACACTTATTGATTTGGAACATTATTCCCTTGAAGTATTAAGGATTGTGGCACTGAGTTTTTGATAGTTATAGTACATTTATACCTCTATATTGAGGAATTGGATGTTGTGATATGATCCCCATAAGGCTCCGTAGATATCGACATATTAGGATTTACTTGAAATTAGGCATATGATGAGCAGTTAGCATACCTCCATAGACCCTATAATTTTAGGGACGGACACACTAGAGGAGAGGTCTATTGTTTAGTAGAGGCCATTGGGGGAATCCATTCTATGGGTCCTACCTATTGGGACTTATAGTACTTGAAGAGGGGTGTACATAGGAACTGAGCATCACTATGTCTATGTTTACTTTATCGTACATGTTTTCTGTATGTACTCTCTGGTAGTATAGGATGCCAGATAGGTAAGCGCGACTTCTGTGTTCTTTTCCAATCTTATGAGGTCTTGTAATGGTTTTACTTTCTTTTACTACTTTATATATTGTTATTTCTAGTTATAAACTTTTACATACTTACCTTATGGGCTTATTTACGTGTGTTACTGCTTGCTATACCCTTCCCTTCCATATTTTGAGGTTACTGGTACACTGCCTAATTTTCCCCCTTAGTTTTTTTGCCATCTGTCTTGTCTTGTCTTATTGTTATTATTTCTGTGTTGTTGCAAGGACCACGTGTACATTCTCCCATTCATACCCGATTTCCATCTATATGATTAGATAGCACATCAATATACTTTCAGCTTTCTTTCTTCCTTTCTATGACGCTAGCTTCTTGTACAATACTACTTTCTTCTGTGACTTGATTTTCTTTATGTTGTTGTAATTTACAGTAATTATATTTTCTATGTGCCTAGTGGGCCCTGGAAACATTCTTATTACTTGTCACTCAGGAGACTTGTACTCATACTGCACTTGTGTCCCCTGAAGCATATCAGAGTACTAGAACTCTTCACTGACTTAGTTATTGTTCATTCCTCCTCGTTGCTATGGATTTTGGATATACAGGGTGAGCATTGGATGTTCAGTTATGTCATGTTTCTAGCTAGACTGTGTACTTTCTCTCTCTTGTTTACTTTTGAGACAAGATTCATGTTTGTTGACTTATACCTATGTACTCTATATTAGTAGCGTTTTATACATTGATACTAGGTTCTAGGGTGTTTTGTTGATTCTGCTATGCTATTCTCCTTTTCTCTACTCATCTACTTCTCTTCCCTATTTATTGTACTGGTGCATACCATCCAGGGGTTTTATCCCCTTGTACATACACAACAACTTTCCTACCAAGGGTGTTAACCCTTTTACATACATAACATAAAACCTATCAAGGGGTTTTATCCCCTTTAACATACACAATAACCAACCTACTAAGGGGTTTTTGTCCTTTTACATACACACCAACTTACTTACCAAGGGTGTTAACCCATTGTACATGAACAATAGCTTTCCTACAGAAGAGGTTGTGTAAATTTAATAACCCAAAGGTTGGAGGATATAGGACCTTTAGGACTTGACTTCAACATACTGAATGATTCTTCACATAGAACCCATCTTCTACAGCCCGCCCGAAGGATGTCTTGCTATTTCAATCCAATGAATAGTAAATACTTTTATAATAGCTAACATATGTTTTCTGTATAATCAGAATGGATCTACGTCTTCCTCAATGCCTATAAAAATATTGCCTTGGAAATCATGGTTCTATACTACTGTATATACATGTTGCAGGAATCAGAAATCTCTTGTAATTTTAACATTAACACTTTTAGTAAGCTTTTGTAATATAGCAAGTATAGAACCTTTCAGTAGGCTATTGTGTTGTAACTAGTATATGACTTTCAGTGGGCTATTATATTGTTATAAGTATAGAATTATTGAGTATTCTATTGTGTTGGAATAATTATGTAACTTTCGGTGGTCTATTATACTTGCAACGTTATCTTACCATAGAAATTAGAAAGTTGTTATACCTGTAAAAATTCATTTAAGTGAAACTTAGAAGGCTGTTGTACTTGTAGCAAGTCAAATTTTCCAAGGTAACCCCAAAGGCTATTTTTCTTGCTATAAGTAATATTTCCAATGGAGACTTCCAACCCCATACTAAACTAAAGATCGGACATAACAACTTTTTAAAGAGAGGAACAAGTGAAGTTTGAAATCAATTTTATTAACTAAAATATGTATATACAAGACTTTATTCAGACTTAATCTAAAGAGAGATGAAAGTACTTTGCTAAAATAGTATAGAAATGTCTACCAAACTCTATGTCCTACTATTTAGATGGAAGGGACTCTTTATCTCAATATAGAGCATTTACTCCATCTTATAATCTTTTTAACTCTTTTTCACTCTATTGACTAAGGAATACATCTTCCCCTTTATATAGAGGTAGGAGGAGGTAAAAAAACTTTATTATATCAGTGATGACATCACACTCATATCTACATTCGTCACCCTTATATCCTAAAAAACTACTCCCCAAAAAGATGAGATGGAGCCATATATAAACACATACAAAACTAAGTCGGTGGATAAGTTTCTTGTAGGTAGACTGCAATAAGGTGGATAATCTACTTGTTGGCGGAGAGAACAAACAGGTAGATAAGCTAATTGTAGGTAGACTGGAAATAGGTGAATAAGCTACTTGTACGCGAACAGCAAGAAGGTGGATAAGATACTTGTAGGCAGACTGCAAGAAGGTGGGTAGGATACTTATAGGCTGACAACAAGTAGGTGGGTAAGTTGCTTATATGAATCTTTTCTAATAATTTACAACCAGGTGTGTAGGCGACTTGAAAGAAGGATGTTGTATTTTGCATGTTTCATCCAGTATCATTAGTTGTTACAGTATTGGAATCACTGGTTAGAGTCCTATTATTGCTGTTATGGTTTTTTCTGAGAATCTCTTTGAAAATTCTTCTAGCCTAGGTAAAAAATATTCCATAATATTATTTTTCTCCTTTGAGGTTCTTGACTCGAAACTTTTATGGAGAGAACCATATTTGAGAGTTTGCGGATTTTGAATGATTTTTTGATTGAGCTGGATTATCTTTGGGAAGACCTTCGTATCCATTTAAACTAGAAGTTCTATGTGAATAAAAAAAGTTATACTTTTTAATCCCATTTTCACCGCAAGAATCTCCTTGAATGTGGAGTGATAATGTTGTTCAATATCTCTAAATTTTCCACTAGCGTCCACATATCATTTATTTTCCATCTTTTTCTTCAAACAATGCTGCACTCTAATATTCATTACTTCCGTCGGTTTGTAGTATCTTTTTCCTATACAATGGGATATGAAGAGTATTTGCCTCCTTGATATATCTTTCATTTTCCTAACTGGGTCATCTTGTTCCTTTCCCCGATTTAGAGAATTCTTATTGAGAATTTTGGTAAGTGGAGAAATATAAGTAGAGATATTAATAATAAAATCTCATACATAATATATCATACCTAAGAACTACTGGAGCTACTTTATCATCAAATCTGTATCAGGAAACTCGAGCAATTCTTGACAAATAGGAGAGCCTGGGTTGTATTTTCATGGGTAAACTCCATAAAATCAATTTCTTCTTCAACGAGGACCATCTTTTTTAGCTAGAGCATCACACTTTTTTTTTGATAATGTTGTGTAAATGATAGAGCAAAGTAAGGTGCTCCTCTAACGAATCACTGAATAATTGTATGTCATCAATGTAGAATAGTGATGCATGAAGGATTGGTTAGAGATTTTTATCATGGACTTTTGGAATAAATATGGTGTTGTTTTAGCCCAAATGGAATGAATTTCCATTAGAAATGGTATTCGGGTATGCAAAACCCTTTTCTTGGTCTTTCCTCAGGATAAATCCCAGTTACCAAAATATAGATTAGAGATCAAACTTTGAAACTTATTTGGCTTTGGCTAGTTATGAGAGCGAGGTGAGATTATTTGGTATTCGGAATTTTTCATATTAGAGAAAATTGTTAAGAGGTTTGTAGTTTATGATAAGTCAGGGTATACCTCATTTGTTCAACCCTTTTATTGATAGAGAGCTCCTGTCATGTCCAATGGGATGATGGCTTTAATACCCAAACTCAAAGAGTTCTTCGTATTCCTTATTTTCCAGTTGGAGGTTCTCTAGATTCATTCCTGTATGACTAGATTTTGTTGGGTTGATATACTGATTCTTCTTTAATGGTACTTTGATGAAAAAATCTCTATTCATCCATAAAGGATTTTTTGCAACTTTTCCTTAAACTCAAAATGGGATTTTGCACAAGACTTCTCAATCAATTATTGCTCAATCTATTTTGCTCGATCATCATCTATTATCTGGAATAGTCATAGTAACAATGTGTATGGAATTAATAATCCATTGAATCATATCCCTTGAGTCCCAATTTTTAGGTGGTCTTTTAGCTTTGTGTAAATGTCGTATCCAATGATGAGAGCATTTCCTATTATATCTAAACTGTATAGCTTGGTTTTAAATTTCGTTCCTTGGAAACACTCAATCATAATTGATGCCTTTTATTCACTCATGTAGTCAGGATCCTATTAGATGTAGTACTGAACTTTTTAATATAGGGAATACATTTTTTAATAGGAATAACTTATGGATTTACTAGTGATATTATTGCGCCAATCTCCATAAATGCAATGACTTGGACATGATATTCAAATCCAGATGGTTAGACTGGAAGTTCATCATGAGGGCCAGTTTCTAGGCATTTTATGGAATTTATTTCTCATTCAGTTTTGGAATTAAATCATTGACCAATGATCTGGTTTTGTTCAGGTATAACTTCTTTGAACATGTTCATGAAGAAAAGAGGTCTTTTAATCAGGAGGATGAATGCAGGGTCATCAATCTTTCTATGGTTGTTGCTGCTGTAGTTTTGCATAGTTCTTCTAGTCCTTCCTCTAGTGACAGAGCACTCATTGTCATGTCTAGATCTTCTTTAACTATAGGGGCTTTCAGTTCCAAGTTTATGGATATCAGTGGACTTTCTACCTCATTAAAACACAGTGAGATATCTAGTATAGAATGTTTGTTGCCTAGACAAGGAAAGGGTTGTTCAACATAAGTCTCCAAGGATGACATGGCTTCTTCAATATACATATTATAACTATCTTCTTCGATGGCATAGAGATTGAAGGTAAATTTTTCTGCTAAAGGATTTATGCCAAAAAATTTTGAAAGCTAGATCCAAATATATGATCCACATCAAGAAATTTTGTAATGATTTGATCCTGGATAATCGGTTCTTTCAACTGATCTAAAAGTGTCAAGTCATCCTCTGGAATGATTTGGACTAGATTTGAGAAGGCTATATAATCGCCTATGGCATAAGCATCCTAGAGTGTAGTCTACTCTGAAATTGGTTAACCATGACTTGTTTTAAGTTCGTTCTTTATCTTAGACTATTTTTCAATTGTAGAAAAGTCCTTTTTTACCCAAACCTATTAGGAAATATAAAACACAGGCTCAGCTCTTTGGTTTGTGATAGAAACTTTGGGATTAGTGGAGCATAAGAGAAATAAGTAAAAGTATTATCTTTTCTTGGTGGTGAGGAGGTTTAAAAGAAGTGAAAGTATAGGCTATTTGAGGTGGTGGGTATGTTGGCAGTCTGTTTGACATGTATGGTTTTGTATGGTTATTTTTTGTTTTTTGAATCTCAAGGAATTCATAAGTCATCTATTGTATTTGTTCCCTAATGGATGCCATTTCTTTTTGTTATTGCTTATAAAAATAGAAAAGTGAGGTCTCTGGCAGACATGTTTCATACAACATGCTTTATAACCTTAGTTTCAAGGCTATGATCAGTCCAGCAAGTTGGGAAGTCACCTTTTCTTCTTTCTTCTTTGTTTGTTCTTCTCATTTTTCTCGCATAATATTTTCTTTTAGGATCTTTCGATTTTAGATTGTACTGACCCTTTTTCGTGGTTGAGGTTTTGATTTATGATTGAAGCTCAAAGGATTTTGTATGTAAAGTTGTAGTTTGGGTTAATTTTTAGGTTGAGATTTCTTGTATGTATTTTTGATTGATGGTATGTATTTTTGATTGATGGGGATGACCGAGCATGAGAGATATATTAGACTAGAAATTAATTATATTATGAAAATCTATGTGAATCAATGAATGCATCCCTATCATCATATCATCCCAAGAGAATTTCTCCTCTTTTGTATCATCAGTTGTTGTTAATCCATTAGCTGCTTCTAATCCATTTTCAAGATACTCTTAATAATCATACTCAATGTTCCATGTGTGGCTCCTGCGATAGGACAGTAATCCACCAAGATTAAGGCCATAATGGTAAAATTCTTCAACCAATATTGTTGGGCCTTGATAGTAGGTAGATTAGAGGAAAAGGTTTTTGGGTCATTTTCAAGAGTATGAATGTTTATAGGATTATACTTATGGAACGGAAAATTTATTTTGGTTGATTTTTAGGGAGCGGAGTTGTTGGAATTCTTGGGAATGGGTTTATTTTGGTGTCTGGTCAAGTTTTGATGTATCAACATCTTCCTTAACTCAATTTGGTCGAGGCTAGACTAACGAACAGATTTGTAACAAAGGTGAAATTTTAGTTTTGACAAAGGCTAAATATGGGTTTAGTAGTGGTAGGTATATGGATGACACATTATTTTATTGAGGTAATAAATCTATTTTAACTAAGTAGCTGTATTTACAAGACAAGGTTTTGTTAAGGGTTAGGGACAAGTTTACTTTAGAAAGTGTTCTTCAACTATTATGATTATAAGACGAAGAATAAGACTCAGACATAAATGAAAATGACTTAGATTTATTTTTTGTATTTTTTGGTATAGTCTAAGTAGACTTAGGCATGACTAGTACTTAAAATTTGACAAAGATAGTAAAGACACAAAGACTATTAAAACTAAGTTTTCTATCAAACATAAGGGTGACATTTGCTACTCACACGACTTTTATTCCTTTCCCCAAGCTAGAAAATTCTTCTTGAGCATTTTTGTAAGTGGAGAAATATATGTAGAGACATTAGGAATAAAATATCATACATAATTTATCACACCTAAAAATTGCTGGTGCGTTTCATCATGAAATCTATATCAGGAAACTTAAGCAATTCTTGAAAAATATATGGGCTTAGGATATATGCTCTATGGATAAAATAAATCCTTAGAAAATCAATTTCATCAATAATTAGGACCATCTTTTTTGCTGAGGGCATGAAACTATTTTCTTTGATGATGTTGTGGAAATGATAGAGCAATGTAAGATACTTCTCTAATGAATCACTGAACAATAGTGTCATCAATATAGACTAGTGATATGTGAATGATGGGTTCAATGATATTTATCATGACCTTTTTAAATAAATATGGTGTCAGTTTAAGTTCAAACATCATGACTTTGCATTAGAAATGGTGATCAGGTATGCAAAACCCGTTATTGTCTTTCCTCAAGGTAAATCCTGAATTGCCAAAATATATATTTGAGATCAAAATTTAAAAAAAGTATTTGGATTTTTCTAGTTGTGAAAATGAGGTAAGATTTTTTTGTATGCGGAATTTTTCATCTTGGAGTAAATGGTTAAGAGGTTGGTACTTTATGACAAGTCACAGTTAACCTCTTTTCTGTTCAACACTTTTGTTTACATGCAATGCCTTGCACTCCTACTGGGAATTAGATGAATCTATCAACCCAAACTCCATAAGTCCTTCACATTCCTTCCTTTCCAATTGGAGGTGCTCTGGATTCATTCCAGAATGACTGGCTTTTGTCGGGTTGATATTCTTGTTCTTCTTGAGTGGTAGTCTAATGAAAAAGTCTTTATTCATCCATAGATGATTGTTTCACTCTTTCATAAACTCTTTAAGAGATTCTACATAAGACTTCAAGATCAATTATTGCTCAAAATATAACTCTTGATCATCGTCTGTTATCTAGAATAGTTATAGCAGCAAGGAGTTGGATTGAATAATTCATTTATTTCTATGCTTTGAGTCCTGATCTTCAGGAAGTCTTTTATTTATGTGTAGATGTCCTATAAAATATTGCAATCCTTTCTTGGTACATTTATACCATATAGATGAATTTCTTTTCTTGAAAGAACTCAATCATAACTGGGTGCCTTATAATCACTCGTGTAGTAAGGATCTCATTTGATACAGTCTAAACTTTTTAATACATGGAATCTATTTTTTACAAAGGAGAACTGTTGGATTTATCAGTGATGCTACTGCTTTTATATACATGAATTTAATGGATTGGAATAGATCTTTTACACACCGATGGATAGACTTGAACTACAACATGAGATCCAATTGAAAGGCTTTCCATGGCACTCATTTCTTCTTCAGTTTTGGAAATATAGCTTCAATCATAGATCTGGTACTGTTCAGGTCCAACTTCTTCATAAATGTTCATGGCGAAAAGAGGTTTTCCCATTAGAGGATGGATGAGGGTCATTAATACTTCTGGGGTTGGTGTTGTTATAGTCTTTTATAGTAATGATGGATTGATTGGTGCTTCTATGTTAAGGACAATTAGTTGTCTAGTGGCCAACCCTGTCACAAATAAAACATCGGCCTTTAAAGTTTTCTAATATTTTTATCTTGCGAGGTTTCTTCTTTTGGATGGATTTTTTTCTTCTGGTTTCTTCATCTTTTTGAAATTTCTATGTATCATTTGTTGTTGTGGAGTTCTGAAAAAAAATTCTGGTCTAATGATAGGATCAACTCCACCACACAGTTTGTCAGAAATTGGGTTATCTTATATGGTTTTGGCATCATCAAGGGTTAAAGGTGTTAGTTCAGTATTAACAACCATCTTATTATTGGTTATGGTTATTCCTCTAGTATCAGCTCACTCATTGTTATGTTTAGACCTTCTTCAACTCCAGGGTCTTTTGGTTCCATATCTATGGACTTTCTACCTCGTTCAAATATAGTGAGATGTCTAGTGGAGAATTTTCACTGTCTAGGCAGAAAAAAAGTTTTTCAGCTTATGTCTCTAAGCATGGGATGGCTTCTTCAGTGTACTATTGGATTTATTTTCTTTAATGTCATAGATATTGAAGGCAAAGTTATCCACTATAGGATATATCCCATAAGCATTTTGAAGGTTGTAGTGTAATATATGATCCATGTAAGGAATTTCTGGAAGTAGTTGATCATGGATAATCGGGTATTTCCCTTGATCTAATAGTGTAAATTCATTCCCTAGAATTATTTGGCCTAGATTTGAGATGTCTAGATCATAATTTAGGGAATCCCTATTCAAGATTGCAGAGTCATCTAAAACTAGTTTTGAAAGACTTGCTTCAAATTTATTCCTTCTCTTGGATTATTTTTGCATTGCAGCGAAGTACTTGTTTTCTAAAACCAATTTAGAAATATCAAACATAGGATTGTTTCTTTGTTTTGAGATAGGAAACCTTGGGCTTCGTTAAAAAGAAGAAGAATACGAATTGTCTTTTCTTGGTAGTGCGAAGGGTCTAAAAGAAGTGAAAGTATAGTCTCTTTGTGGCGGTGAGTATGCTAGCGGTGATTCTGGGAACATATATAGTTTTGTATGGTCATTTTGAGTATTTTGAAGTGAATTTGTATCATAACTCAACTTTTGTAGTTGTTCCTTAATGGAAGCCATTTCGTTTTGTTGTTGCTTGTAGAAACAGAAAAGTGTGGTGCCTAGCGGACATTTCATACTGCATGCTTTGTAAACTTAGTTTCAAGGTTGTAATCTGTCTAACAAGTCGGGAAGATATTTTTTGTTTATTCACCTCTATTAGTCCTCCTTTTTTGGCTTGTATTGTACTTTTCTTTTGGATATTTTGATTTTGTATTGTACGTAACCTTTGTCTTGGTGGACGCCTGATTAATGACTATAACTCAAAGTGTTTAGTATGTAAGTTATGGTTTGGGTTCATATTTTAGTGGAGATTTATGGAATGTATTTTAATGGAAGAGGGTGACAAATCTTGAGAGTTGTTTGAGATTGGAAATTTGTTCTTCTGACTAAGTGAATCAATGAATAAATCCCTGTCATCATATTAATCCCAAGGAAATTTCTCCTCTTTTTTATCATCGATTGCTGTCAATCCATTAGTGTAATGACCCTCATGGTCATTTATTAGAAATACATGACATTTTGCATTTTAGAGTATTTCGATAGTTGCCTTAAGTCATTATGAGTTGCTGGCATCAACAGTTCGAATCCCTGGTGACTCAGTTGAGAATATCTCAACTTTTCTGTTTTAGAGCCTAAAATTAAGTACTCGTTGACCAAAGTTAACTTTCCTTCATGAAGATCTCAGAATTTTATTCTGGCAGTTTCGTTAGCTCTGGAATACCAAACAAAGTCAATATTGACCTTAAGTTTGTGTTTTGGAGTTTTCGTTTGAAAGTTATGTGAAATTGTGGATTTTAGATAAGTTTAAAGCCTAGAGAGGAGCTTGAGTGGTAATTTGATGTTTGGAGTGTCGGATTGGAATTCTGAGTCTTCTAGCAGCTCTGGAATGTTGATTTTAGGCTAGGTGAGGTGCTGTTATAATTTTTGTACTTGTCGTTACATTTTCGAGGTGTTGGTGGAGAAATACACTTAGAAGTACTGTTTAAAATTAGAAATTTGGTTAATAGTAACACGGTTAAACTATTTTAAGTATGCTGTGAAGTAATCGGATAAGAACCGATTTAGATGTTGGTCAGCCTGAATAGCCGTAATGCCTGCAGGGTGTAAGTCGGGT